>JACFYI010003744.1:397759-408513 GCA_014898755.1 Handroanthus guayacan
GATTAATGGCTTAATCACATTTGTTTAACAAATGTGATTAAACTGTAATCTTTAATGCATCCACAATCTGTGCAGCCAATTTTGAATGAACAATCATTCATTCAGCTGATGATCTACAAATACAAATGGAAAAAGCTTCTGCTTCTTGAAAGTAAATCCACATGCCACTCATTGCAAGATAAGTTGACAAGAATCCCATCCATCCAAGGGTAAATTCAAGATTTTACCGTTTCATCGGCTTTAGCTCGTTTTCCTGGTGGACTACATGCATCAGCATCCGGTTCCTTATCCTCCGAGGTTTCTGTTTCAGATGATATTTCGTTTGTATTTGTATCTTCATCTTCTTTTGTATCTTTTTCTATGGTTGAGAGTTGAGATGGTTCATCTATGCTTGATGATGATGCTTTTAACTTTTCTTCCTCCATCTTCCTCTGCTTCTCAAACATCGTTTGAAGGTGCTTCCCTTGTTCTTCAATTCGTAGCTGCAGATTTCTTTGGATCTGAAAGAACAGGGATTTTCATGATAAGTCGAAAATCTTGATTTAGACCATAATACATGATCATTACAAAGAATTATTTATCAAGTTCAAAATGTTACAAAGATTGTTTGTTTTACTTTCTACCATAGTAAGACAAAGAAATAGTTAAGGAAGTCGGATGTAAGATCATTGTAATCAATTGCCAAATGTAGAAGTCATTCTTGAAGGGGGTTTGTCAATGTTTTTACGACCAGCTATTTAGCTTTTAGCTATAGTAAAGTACTTTGAAGAGTGTTTAATAAGGTGAATTCTACGTTTGCTAGTAAAAATTTAAGCTAGAATCCACTAGAATTTCAAAGCTCCTCAAGGATGTTTAGCATTGCTTTTACTACCAACTTTTCTTTTATTATTGAAAAGTGCTTTTTAACGTCTTTGATAATGTGACTTCTGTTTCTGCTAGTGTACTGGAGTCCACCAGAATCTGCGTTTGAGGTGCTTTGAGATTCTACATTTGTTTTTCCATGATAAAAATACTACATTATCCTTATTTGATAAAGGGTGGGAATGTTATCGTGGGGAGGGCAACATAGTAAATTAAATCATTAAAGCTGTCAAAACAATCACTTATTTCAGCGTACACACTCTCAGCTCTTTATCATTTTTTAGCTTATACTCGCAAACGCTCTCAACTTCTACTACTTAATTTTACTACTAGCTTCTCAACTTTCACTAAATGAAGATTACTTCATTTCAAAGAAAAAACAACTTCAAAAATCCTTTTAATACGCTATGTTTACTCCGAAAAAGGCATCATCAAAACTGCATACCTCAAGCTGGTCATGGAGCTGCTTCTGAACTTCCATTTGCAATCTGAGAGCTTCTGTTATCCCCATCATCCTGAAAAAAGATATAAATAAATAAATAAAATAAAATCTATAAGTTAAGATGTTCAAATTCAATGGCATAAAACTTATCAACTCGAAGAGGGAAGATTGCAGCGTGCCACTTTCATTCACTATTTAATGCATTTTCAGCTTATACAGAACACTTCCAAGTTACTTATTCTATATTCAACTTCTTTCACATAATGAACAACATCTCAAGCCTATATTACATAAAGGGTTCTTGTTTCGAAAAACTTTTAAACCATATTCTAAATCAGGATGTTTCATAAAGATAAGGAGAGGCTTACGTCTTCAAGTCAAGGGATGTCCTCTCAGCAACATTTTTCAACTTCTTCTCTGGTGTTCCTAAAGTCAGAAAGGAAAACATATATAAACACATAGTCTAGTCGAGTAGTCCATCACATTTGCCACATAAACTAAAGATTAAACGGCATAAATGTGGAAGCATACAGCAACATCAGACCGATAAACTATACTTTAAAATGAAAAAGATGACTAGAGCAGAATCTCTACCTTCTGATGACTCTGGCTTGTGTCTTGCAGTTCTATATTTCTGAAATTTAAGAAGAAACATATTGAGCGAGAAACCTCGACTTTTCCAAGTATAAAAAAATAGAGGGATAATTACTTCAAGACCCCCTCAGGTTTGATAGAATAATATCCCTATGATTAGTTTAACTGACGAATAACATATCAGAGCACACGTGACATTACAATGAAAACCCCTAAGAACTTAAGTATGTCAGAAGGTCTACTCTTAATGTTTATATCGATAAGTTAGATTTTTAGGAGGTCCAATTGTAATATTACGTAGGCCTTTTAAATTTTTTATCAACTAAACTAGTAGGGGTGTTATTGTAGTATTATAGGCCACAAGGTGTGTTTTATGATTAGGCCAATTCTAAAGGGAGGCATCGAGGTAATTATCCCAAAAATAAATTAGCAAGAAAGCACTTCTCTGCACCTGCAAGTGACTCTTCACGTGATAGATAGTCAACCCTTTGACATTCATGAGCTTCAAGACTCCTTTTGGTGTCGCTCCTACATAGATGATATCATGAAGTCACTAAGAGGGTGTTTGGGTGAACTCATAATCTTATAAGACGTTTTAGAGCTTATGAAATATTGCAACATGCTTCATAATTTTTTTTCACAAAAAGAGCTTATAAGCTCATAAAATAAGCCATTAAGATCTCACAAATAATAGTTCCTAACTTATTTCTTAGATGTTATTCATTACAAAGCTATTATTTATTACCATGTTACAAGCTCCAAAAATTTATCCAAACACTTCAATTTATTTTTAAAATAAAATTAACATCTCATAAACTCCAAAAATATCTTATAAAATGCAGGAGCATATAAGATGTTTTCAAATAAGCTTAGTCAGGCACCCTTTAAACAGAAAAACCAAGTTTTCAATTTCTCTTTGAGATTGCAAAATGAAAAATCGATGAGCAGGATACTTACGTTCGCTGCCACCGAGCTTTTCCACAGCTTCAACAAAAGTTTCATGAAGTTCTAGTGTCCAACGCATTCGTGCTTTGGCAACAAGTGAAGCACAAGGAGAGGTAACTAATGGACAACTTTGTCCACTTGAGGTTGGAATATGATGATGCTGATTAATTTGTGTATGGCATGCGGAGATGTCTGACGGCAATTCCAGAAGCTGTAAGCCATTAATGGTTCAGATCAAAGTTAAGATTGTAACAACAATAATAAATTAAGAGAAATGAAAGAATAAAAGCAGTAATGTTTTAGCTTTTTTATGAAAACTATTGAACCAGAATTATGCTTACACACAGACAACATAGGAGCTGAACTCTATCTTCTCTATTGTGAAATTGAAATAACTATGAAAAGCGAAAACAAAAAACATATGAAACATAGAGAATAGAACAACGAAAGACAAAGGAAAACTAAAAATGAATGACTAAATAAAGGTTCATAGCAAAAAAATGCATCGGCATAAATACTGGAATAAAACAGCCTAATTGTCGGAATGAAACAGTGAATTTTGGAAATGAGGCTAGAGGTCTTAAATGATTTAGTTAACTATTTGATGACCACAATTCTTGTAAGAGCTATAAAAATAAGAATGATGAAAAAGTCAAGAAACGAACCTTGGCATCAAGATCCGGAACATTGACATCGACAAGAAGATCACTCAAATTTGAGCCATACGTGTCATCATCTACTGTGATTAACTGATTCGCCCAGTCTCTCCAATCAGTTTTCTTAGTACACGTTTCTACTTGACTATCGTCGACAGGGGCATTAAGGGGAACATCAAGAAAATTGTTAGATGCATCTGTATTCCACGAAACATCATTGTTCTCAACATCACAACCGTCCAATTGTCTGGCTCGAATGACTGGAGGTGACAGTTGGCTCGATGCAAACGTAGCTCCATCTTTTGGTGGCTTAGAAATGAAAGCCAAGGCTTTTGGTTGACTTGAATCGAAGGACATAGAACAACGAAGATTTGAGGGGTAATCAGAAGCAGATGAGAACAAATGTCCGACGGTTTTGTTGTTAGACGAGGAAATTAGATTGGTAGACAGTTCTTGTGATAAAGTGACCTGAGGTGAATCTGGAAGCTTAGGAAACTTTTCTTCCGAAGGAGTAGGAAGAATCCGGGAAAGTCCAGATGAAGATCCAGAGGCTTCTTCATCGTTCGATATTGTTTCACTAGCTTTCTTCTTGAACAATGCCGGGGTCATGTTTAATTGTCCACAAACAGACGAGAACCACAGACTTCTACGATTAAATGATCAGTTGACAAATCACAATCATTGATATCAGAATCACATGATTGCTAACTTTTAAGAACTGTAGCACTCAAAGTTATCACCTTAAGCATCGGGAGAAAAAAAAAAACAAATATATATATATGTATATCAGATTATAATGTCGATTGATTATCAAAAAAAAGATTATAATGTCGATAGAACTTGAACTAAAGGTTGAAACCTTAAGATAAACATAACGATTACATGTATATAGACACCATCATCAAGCTCGTGTCAAAACCAATCACTGTTTCATTTGCATAGTTTTCAATTGATAAGCTTGTAAAGCTAACCAATGGCTAGACTATAACGAAAAATTAGGAAGAAACAGCTCTTTTCAATACAAGAAAATTAACAGCTAGAAATGCAAATGAACCAAGCTAGCTTGAGACCTTGACGAGCTGGCACGAAAAGCGTTCAAGCTTGAGCCAACTCTAGCGTTACAACTATAGGTTTCAAGCCCACCGATAACTTTTCTTCAAGTTGTCAACGCCATCTTTTTTCTTAGAAATGTATTTATATACAAAATTATAAATGATATACTAATTTTGTGTTTTTGCAAAATAATTAAGTTTTCCTGGCTCAACCTTATGGCTCAAAATAAAACAATCCATCTTTTTAAGTTCGAACACATATTTGAATCGAACAAATCGATTTTAGACAGACTTGAGCCCCATCTTCCTCAGCTTGTCGAGCTCACTTGATTTGAGCCCGAGCCCCAATAATATGGTCAAGAGTCTCAAGAGTCAGCTCAGCTCGGCTCTGCTTGTTTGCATCCATATTAACAACCCAACAGCCAGATAAACCATATCTATTTATTATCTTACTATTTATTATCTTATCCATCAAATAGTAAATCCGAAAGTATGAAATATTTTCATAAAATTAAGAAATTCAAAGATTGTTCCCCACCCTCATTCTCCAAGCTCTCAAACAAACAATATCATCCACATAAAAAACTAAAAAGTTCACATTTTCCCGGAGAAATCTAGCTTTTTTAACTCTAATTTCACAAGTATCAATTATGCATTTCTTTCAAGAAATTCAAGACAGCCCCTTTCAATTCAAGCAACTAATACCAAAGACATAAAAATTTAGAAAATAACATAACTTTCTGGAACTAGCAAAGAACCCAATTCATTTCAAGGAAAACCAGCCACATAAAACAAGATTAAACCACAAATTAACACAAGAAATGGCAGAAAAACTGAAGAGCTCAAAGCGGGCTTAGCCAAGAAAAGAGCAAGAAATGAAATAAACCTCTTGGGATGAGATAAACCAGGAGAATCTGAGGGAATGTGGCTATCTGGCGGCTGAGTAGATACATTTTCCTTTTTCGTCCCCCACATAAAAAGTATATGACAAGAAATTTGAAAACAGTAGAATTGAACTGATTAATGCAATAACAGCATCAAATAATCCAAAATTATGACAAAGCAAGTGGCGGAAATTTTAGAAATATTCTTCTCCCAATGCTGACTTTCCGAATCAAGAAGAGATGAATGGTGACGTGAATAAGTACGTGGGGTGTGTGTTGCTCTCGCCGTTCTTCAAGTTGTAGGATGATTGGGCGTTTGCGTGTGGGTAAATTTCACTAACCTTTTTTCTTTTTTTTTAGCTGTTTTGTCTTGTGGTGATATGGGCCCGAGTCCATTGATGCTGATTGCTACGGAGTTCCTATTTTTGAAGGAGTTGATCCAGTTGGTTCATGAAAGTAAAATTTCTCATAAATCATTGGCTTGAAGCTTCTCTTATGAGATGAGCTTATCGCACATAAGTTTCCTAGCTTGTTTAATTTATGTAATTTGCACGTTATTTCAAGAATTCAAGATTTATCCAAAATGCATTCTCGAATAGCTTTTGCAAGTACTCATACTAAAAAAAAAAAAAAAAAACAGAAAAGAAAAAAAAGAGGAAAGAGAGTACATCATATTCATATTATCATTTTGGTTAATTTAAGGTTTGATTATGGATAAATGACATCATTGTCTAATGTTTTAGTTGAAAAGTTGTGGTTATGGTTGGTTCCCAGGGCCCATACAAACAGCAGAAAGGCTAATTGTCATTGTTTAAGAAAAAGTAAGGAATTGGGAAAGTGAACTCTTATCAAAAGAAGAACTCAGTGCTAGAGATTGAGTTTGGAAATAATAGGGTTTATAGGTTACTATGTTTTGTAGGATGTTTTTAGTCTTAAAAAGATATTAAATCTTCTTTTAAAAATAAATTATCAAAGTATTTGGATCAAATATGTTAGAACTTATAAAATATTAATAGTAACAATGTTTGCAATTACAATTAATAAAATTGATGAAACGTGTTAAGATCTTCAGAATAAATTAGGAATTCCTTCTTTTTTCTAAAATAATTTATAAGATATTGACATCTTATTTTTAGAACTTAAAAGATTTTAAAAAAAAAATTACCAAGTATATTTTAACATCTTATTAAGTGTTTTACAGTTTTAGAGAGCTTATAAGCTCACCAAACTCCCTCTAATTTGAATAGATTTACAGGTTTTATGAATCAACTTGCAAGTTTTACAAGTTGAGCTCTGGTTTCGAGCTCAATTTTCTTCTTCTTCTTCTCTTCTCCTTCTCCTTCTCCTTCTTCTTCTTTTTTTTTTTTTTGTTTTTCAGACTTAGGCTGAGCTAAATCGCACTCAATGTCACGCCCAGGCCTGGGGGCCTATTTCAAGAGATTTTCCTGAAATTTTACTGTGCACAATCTAAAATTGAACTATAAACAACTTGCTCAAAAGGAATATCAAATGATTGCACATAAACTCTTTAGCCATAGCTTATATAATGGTTGTTATTTCTTTAAATTCCCAATATAGGATATCACACTCAATATACATTTCAAGTATATATAGGCTCGCAGCTCGTGAGCAAGACTGTATATAATTAATAATAGTTAAACTAGTATAAATAGAAAGAATTAAGGGAAAAGAAAAAGGTATATTATCACATATCCGTACTTTATCACTATTACTTTTACTGTATAATTCATAATTCTTTTAATTTTCTAATGTTAGGTTTTCAATTCTGTTTCCACTAAGTATTATTTCAAGAGTAATAAATAATAATATTACCCGAATTAATAAAAGAAAAATATTTAATTACGGGCTTTAGCAAAATTAAAAATAAGAAATTGGTAAAGAGGATATGTTGGGCCAGCCCAACTTTAATGTCATGGGTCAAGAAGGAAGGTCTGCACCCCCAACAAAATTAATTTATATGAATTTTAAATGTTCCGCCACCAACTTTGGTTTGAAGTAGTGAAATATTGCTTAGGGTTCCGAAGTATAAAATGAGTCGAGTTGGCTCATGAATCTAATAAGGATATTCAATTAAGGCTGGATTCAAGCTCAAGAGACGAATAAGCTTGCTCATAGGCCGAATTGTGAGTTTTATTTTTTATAATTTTTATATTTTTTAAATATTTAGATTTATTATTAATGATAAAAAATTGATAATATTGTTATTTTCTAACAATTAAGTGAGATTTAGTAATGTTATATCAATAATTGAAGTATTTATTGAAATAAAATAGAGATAGTATTATATAATTAATAATTATTTATTATGTATTACAATACAAATAGTCTCAAATTATGTGTTAATTAATCTAATGGTGATATAATTAAATATAATAATAATGATAGTATAAAGGCAAAAAAAAATTAAAATAATTAAAATATCATTTTTTGTAAGCAAGCTTGAGCTCAAAAATTTTGACTTTGAGTTCAATAATTTTGACTTTTAGCTCAATCTTGAGCTTAATTTTACAAGCTCTTGAGCTCAAAAATATTCTCTAGCTCGACAAAATTATTTTTGAAGGAAATTGGTGAGCACATTATTTGAAATTTCTTATTTATTATAATTATGAGTTTACATAAAAATGAAAATGAGAAATAGTCAATGTTGTTTCACGGAAATAAAGGTGAAGATGACGTGACAAGTTGACATGTGTAGATCAAATGCGTTTTGTTTTTGACTTTTTGTGCTTCTTTTGAAGAAGTGTAGCTAATGACATGATGGATATGGAAAATAACTTCACCATTTTGCTAGGAGGGATGTTGATTTCAAAATTGTAATTAAACTTTAAATAGATGGATAATGCTATTTCAACATAAATAACAAAAAGAAATATCAAAGTTAGAGGTCTTTTCAAGAGTTTTTTTTTTTTTTTTTGAAGAACTGAAAAGTTGTGAAAAAAAAATTAGAGAAAGCTTTAATGAAGTTGGAAGTACTTAGAAATAAAAATTAAAAGTACCAAAATGCTGCAAAAGTTATGTGAGGATTGCTTTTAACTTGTAGGTTTTTTTTTTTTTTTCCTTATTTTGGCTTAATTTTACAGAATCAAAAGGAAAAGTGGTATTATCAAACACTACAAAGCAACTCAATTAAAGATAGAAGTTGAAAATTATTTGTCATAAGTTATTGCAAACACCCTCTTAGTGATTCATAAATAGTGATAATGCTTAAACCCATCTCACAGGGTGATGGAAAAACTCTTTTAGTCAAGTGGTTTGTTTTTTATCAATCTAATCTTGAAAAAATAGAAGAGGTTAAAGTAAAAGGGTAAGCACAATTAAGACTCCTCGCCACTTAAGTCAATCTAAAGCTCGAAAGAAGGGCAATATTAGGAGAGCAATGTGCAATATAGTCACTGAGTAAAGTAATATGTGTGTGTGCGTGCTTAAAATCAAGTTAGCTTGACTCATTTATTGAGTCAGATAAGATATGCCAATGTAGAGGACACACATTATTTAACTATTGAGTTAATCTTGTAATAAACATTTAATGTCCAAGTCCTGTTAGAGGTTCAATATAGACATTTGCCCAAAACATGCTGTGAGAAAAAAGCTCTCTATAGTTGTCTCTCCTAGAGGCTCTTTTCTCAGTCCATTGAAGATCTCCACTCCGCTGGACATCTTCTACGCCGGTCTGGCATTTTTTTTCTTCCTCCTCTTGTTCATTATTTCCTAAGTTATGAGTATAGACCCTACTCATATCCTTTAGAATATTTTCAATGAGTATGGATATGGTATGTGTATGATGAAAAATCAATGGATATAGGTATGGGTCTCTACCCCTTTCTTTGGGTATGGGGAGAATAATATCCTATCCATTGACAGGCCTATGTATGGGATATCTTCTTTCACTTTTTTTAATCCAATACCTTTATTTTCAGATTTAAAAACATTTAATGTTCCTCTACCCTTTTCTTTCTTTCTTTTTTTTTTCCTCCAAATGGAGGCATCTTGGTTTTTTTCCTCCTTGAGGCAGTGGAGTACCTTGGGTCAAGGGACTAGTCCACCTAGCTTGACTAGAATCTTAGATCCACCAAATACAATACTTGTAATATTTATTTGGCGTTTTTCTCTCATTTTTTTTTCTATTACCTTATTTTCTTCTAACTCCTTTGTTTGCCTTTTGTTCTATTAGTTGTTTTTTGTCGTGCTATTTGTTCCAGCTTGATATGTGGCATTGCCATTTCAGTTTTGTCAAATTTTTCAATGCCAAGGATGAAAAGAAAACCCAATTAATCAAAGTTATTTTTCTTAATAAATTATCAATTTCTTCTCTTCGTAGACCCCAAGGAAGATATAAAATCCTTTTCGTTAGTGGTTATAGCAGTGCAAACTTCCCTGCTCTTAATGTTCCAATCCCAATGTATAAGCCACCAAGCTTGTTGTTTAATTGCCGGCTTTACCTCCTTGTAATGTCATTGTGTGCTTTTAGTTTCTAATGATATTAACATTATCAAAGAGAAAAAATGTCCAACTCCGTCCATTTTGTAAAGCATCGATCCTCGTCTTAATAAGGTTGTTGTAGTCTTTTGCTAGTCCACTTGGAGTGTTCTAAATGGCTCCTCTAACTTCATTAGTCCATGTGGCATGCCCATATCACTAGCTCTATGATATGCCCAGTTATTGCTTCTGCGGCACTATTATTAAAGAAATATCATAATAGATGAAGAAAAAAGAAAGAATTCAATAAATTTTCTCAAGTTCTCAACTAATTCGAAGTGGACCACATTATGTTGTCTTAATCAGTTTTCATATTGAAATCTTTCAAAAAAATATACATATAATCATTGTTCTTAGAAAATAATATCATTGAATGATATTCAAATTTATCGCGAATCACAAAACACCCAACTCTAGAAAATATTCTCTCCACAAACATAATTGAGGTTAGTCTTCACAAGAAAAGGTCCCTCAAATTTTTTTTTTTTTTTTTATAATAATTAAAGTCACAATAAAGATTATTTCTTTTGTTTTTTGACCCCCTCTGCATAAGTGTGCATATTTACACGATTTATTGACTTTTTTGTCCTCAAGTGAATGTCACACATCCCCATTATAAAAATGTGGGAATATTTAAATCATTTGGATTCCAATTAGGCGGCCTGCATGACCATAAATTAATTGCAATGTTTTCATGCCAAAGAGAATGGGTCCTATTGACAATGACTTCCATAGTCACACCCATTTCTAGGGTTAAATATTTAACACTCTTGTAAACATCCTAATTGACAAAAAACTCCCTATCATTTTTTAATTGGCGAAT
>JACFYI010003744.1:412162-431479 GCA_014898755.1 Handroanthus guayacan
CCACCCACAATTGGGCCACTGAATATTAGAGATCAATTAAATTCCTCAAAGTATTGATTTTAGTTTTCATTAATTCACTCTTCTGTGCATTTTAAATCCTTTCTTTGGTAGCATTCGTTGCTGATAACTGTCCTGTTATGTAATAATATTATGCTTCAGTAGATTGTGGAGATGTTCTATAGATCACATATTGCTATTAGGTTCTTGAAAATTGAGATTTGGCCATGAGAATTTGTTGTTTTACTGTTAATTTTTTGTGTGGACTTTGTCAAAGTATGTGGGTTGACTAAGTTAATTTGGAAGTTCTTGTGAAGTTTCTTTTTAAAGAAGCTCTGAATTTGGTCAATGTTTCGAGATATGAAGAAGATAACAAGATTAGAATTTGGAACTCGACGTCTACACGCAAATTATACAAGATTTGAGTATCAAAAGGCAAAGTCTGGCATATGATAATTGTCTCATGTTTTGGTAAAGATGAAATTATATGTTATGTGATTGACGGTTTTAAATTCATAATCGTCGTGCTTTCTTGTTTAAGCCTTAGAAGCCAGGGACTTTTTTTTTTTTGGTGTTTTTATGTCGATATCAATGTGAAACCTCCTTGATTTTTATTCATTTAAGTGGCTTTTGACCTTTTCAAGAGTTAAATAGGCATATTAGTGCTTTTAATATTACTTATCCGGTTTTCTTGGTGGGCATTATGACCTCTGGTTATGACTCCAATGTAATGAGATGTGACTTATAGAGTATTTATCAAGTGGCCCGTAATGTGCTATGTTGGCTGTTTTTTGTTGGAGTTTGTTTATCTGGTGCTCGGCTGGTTATGACTTCCTCTATAAGGTATACCATAAAAGTTGTGTTGATTGAGTTTTATCTTTTACAGGTAGAGGTTTTGCTACAGGGAAGATATGCTTAGGAGAAATCGAAGTTGTTAAAATCACAGAATTCGATAAGATATGGAGCTTTAGCTCTTTACGTGGAAAGTCAAAAGGGGTGGCTTTTTATAAACCTGTCGGAATTCCGGATGGATATTTCAGCCTTGGTCACTATTGTCAGCCAAGTGACAAGCAACTTAGAGGCTACGTTCTTGTAGCCAAAAGCTTGTTGACAGATGTGCCCTCAGATGATTGTATTGGGGACTCAACTCCGGCTCTTGAAAAGCCTCTTGACTACAGTTTAGTTTGGAGTGTAGAAAACTGCAATGAATGTGGTTATATCTGGCTACCAAATCCACCAGAAGGTTATAAGTCTATGGGCTTTGTAGTTACAACCGAGCCGGATGAACCTGATCTTGAAGAAGTACGATGTGTACGAGCTGATCTTACGGAAAGTTGTGAAGTTAACGAGCTTTTATTTGATACAAATTCGATCTTTAGGGATCAATTTTATGTTTGGAGTACATGGCCCTGCAGCAGGGGAATGCTTTGTAAAGGCGTTCCAGTTGGTACATTCTTCTGTGGTAGAGACAAGAGTGCTCAAAATGATGACGAATTAAGTATTTCTTGTTTGAAGAACCTCGATTCTTCGTTATTCGCAATGCCGAATCTAGATCAAATTCACGCTCTCATAAAGCACTATGGGCCGACACTTTACTTCCATCCGGACGAAGCTTACTTGCCCTCATCAGTTCCCTGGTTTTTCATTAACGGAGCTCTGTTGTACAAACAGGGGAAGGAAAATGGTGTATCCATTGATGCAAAAGGCTTAAAGTTGCCTGGTGGTGGATGGAACGACGGAGAATTTTGGCTCGATTTACCAAACAAAGTGAATGGTAGTGACTATGTCAAGAACGGTAACATCAAGAGTGCTGAGCTTTATGTTCACGCAAAACCAGCTTCTGGTGGAACTTTTACCGACATTGCCATGTGGATCTTTTGCCCCTTCAACGGCCCATCTACCCTAAAAGCTGGACCATGGAATTACACCTTCGACCGAGTAGGTGAACACGTAGGCGATTGGGAACACTTCACTCTCCGGTTGAGCAACTTCAATGGAGAGCTATGGAGTGTTTACTTTTCGGAACATAGTGGTGGTGAGTGGTTAGATGCATCTGAGTTGGAATTCATTGAAGGAAACAAGCCGATTGTATATGCATCAAAGAATGGCCACGCGAGTTATCCTCACGAGGGTTGCTACATTCAAGGCTCCTCTAAACTTGGAATTGGAGCACGAAATGATTGTGCTAAAAGCGATTATTTTGTCGACTCTAGCGAGAAATATCAAATTATCGCAGCTGGGTATCTTGGAGATGAAGTCCAAGAACCACATTGGTTGCAGTATATGAGGGAATGGGGTCCTACAGTCGTTTATGATTCACGATCCGAACTAGAGAAGATACTCAAACATCTCCCGTTTTTCCTTAGATTTTCAGTCGAAAGTCTCATAGAATTGTTCCCTACAGAACTTTATGGCGAGGAAGGGCCAACGGGACCGAAGGAGAAGGACAACTGGTTGGGGGATGAACGATGATAACTTACGTAAAACTCGATCGATGTTTTTGGTGTCAGCGTCTCAAGTAAGTTGTTTGTGTTGCTTGTGCAGCTAGAAGGAAGTCAATTGATCCACATACAGTATAAGATTATGGTACAAAATGTCATTGTTTGGCACCATTTGCCACTAGATTTCTACACTTAGAAGTGCAAAATGAGGGCCTAAAGTTCATTGTGTATGTGGGCTATATATATATATGTGTATTGTAATTACTCATTTAGCATATGGTATGCAGCCATTGTATCTCGGATTGGAAAATTAATGAGAGGGATTTGTTAAAAAAGTGTGGTTATGTAATGATATTTTTGTGCTATTTTGAAGTTTTTCATGTATAAAGAAATTGGATTGAGGACTTAAAGGTGCTTAGCTTGTGCAAGTGCAAGTACTTAAACAGGATAAAGATTTACTTATTTTTTGAGCCTATCCCAATAATGAAATTAAGTGACTCACTTTATATATTAAGGTTCCCCCATAGGATCCCCTCATTCGGCCGGCTTGATGTGATAAGGTACGGTGAGGGTCACGATATTTAATTTTGTTTTATTTTGAATTGATACGCTTTTCTCGAATTGATTTTGAAGAGCTTTCAATTCTATAGTAGAGTTGTGATTTTTAATTGAAGGACTACGTTTTTAAGTAATTATCTGAAAATTGTGTTATTAAAAAATTAAGAAATATGAACGTTATCAAAGTGTATGTCTCTTCATATAAGTTGTAATAATTATTTATTGGTTTATGTAGAATTTGATTAAATATAGAAAATATTATAAAGCATTCACGCGATAATTATAAGTTACATTGTTTTAATGTACTTTTAATAGACTCCAAAATCACTATATAATCTCCATTTCATTGCATAAGTTAAAAATTCAAATTTACAGCCTTTGGTGAATTTAGATCTCTTTCCTTTTTTTTTTACAACTCTGTAATATCGTGACCAATTAACCAACCAACAAAACCACTTGTTACAAATAACATCTGTTGTTTTCATGTATTAAGCATGATGCCAGCGTTCATCCTGAGCCAGGATCGAACTCTCCATAAGATTTATAGTTGCATTACTTATAGCTTCCTTGTATCATATTCTGCGAGATTGAGCTCTTGGGAAAGATCAACTTGTTATTCCTAAAGTAACTTTTATCTGTTGAGCGACAACCCTTCCGCTCGGCACCGTTGGATCACTAAGGCCAACTTTTGTCCCTGTGGCAACATGGGGGCGAAAAAAGGAAAGAGAGGGATGGGGTTTCTCTCGCTTTTGGCATGGCGGGTCCCCAATGGGAGGCTTGCATAATATGTGGAAGTATCGACGTAATTTTATAGAGCCATTCGGTCTTGAAATTGTTCGTTTGGAAATTTCCCGAAAAGCTAATCATAGGTTCTTCCCTATCACATATCATGGATAAATGTTATCACAATGTTTCATACGATAAAAGTAAATTTAATACATTCCAAACATTATACACTCTGTCCAATATTATGGGAATTTTAAGAAATTTTAATAAAGTGAACTCATCACACAAATCCCTATTTCATCTCATATTTTTTTTCCCCCTAACCCAAGATCTTATCCTCCAACTTATTTCTTTCTTCATCCTTTTATTTCGGTTACCTAGTCTTCCATGCACCATTACTAAATTCATTTTTAAATTAAGTTCTTTTTCCCCCACAATAATGTCTTAATTAATGGGGAGACTTTTCCTTTTTTATAGACTTCTAGTAATAATTCTACCAAATAAAGTAAACTTCATAATAATACAATTTTTTTTAGCCAAAATTCTTTTTCTTTTTTCATTTCAAAACTATTTTGTCTATGCAATAACACTCTTTCTAATTTAAAATTTCAAGTATATTTCAATACCTTACATATAAAAATTATTTCTTCTTAAAATTTGATTTTATTGGTCAAACTTATTATAGTACTTTCCTTGATAATATTTTTCTAGAAAAAAATAATTCTTATTTTAATTTTTATAGATTAAATATATTAAATTTTATTAAATTTGCATAACATGATTTATCTTTATCCAAAAAATCTCAAAATTATCTAGGCATTCAACTTTCCATTTCTAAATTTAAGCGAAGCAAAATGTGAAAGGATATTAAATTGAGGGTACAAATGTAAAATTACATTAACCGAGGGAGCAGTTGTAATTTTACCCTATAAATAAATATCCCCTTTCCCTCCCTCTTGTCTCTCTCATATGCACCAAATATTTTTAGGGGGGCCCCACGTCCTCAAAGTCATCAAATCCGAGAAATCTTAGCGGTCTCACCGTTTTCATCCAACGGTCCTCAGTGTTCTTGGCCCAGTAGTAGCAGCAGTTAATAGCAACCCTCTTCTCTTGCTCTCTCATAAACCCTAGAACCTGCAACCTACTCCCACCGCAGCCATCGTTTTTACGGGAACGCCGTTAGAATTGAGGGAAAAAGGGAAATTTACATAAACAAAGAGGAATAAAGAAAGCCCAGTTGAAGAATCGGAAGGATTATTTCTTGATGAGAAAAGGGACGCTTTAATCGTTTTTTATCAGGTAAATGTTTATTTTTTTCCCATTAAATCTTGAAGTTTATTTGATGCGGGTTGGGGGGGAAGGATGGGATTTTCTTTTTTTTTTCTTTTTTTTTTTTTTGAGATGGTGTGGGTTATTATTTAACGATTCTTTTTTCTTTTTTTAAATCTTGGTTATAGGTTTTTTGGAACAAAAATGAATTGAAAAAACAATACATCTGATTGTGTGTGGCGGGTCCGAGATGTGATGAGATCTGAGTCGACTGAGTTGAGCCCGTTTTCTTGGTTTGAGCGGGGTGTGGAAATGTCGTTTTGTTTGCATGCTTAGAAGAAACTGACTTTTGGGTTGTTTATGGCTGAGTTAGAATGCAGCATGGACTAACTCTTGACCGGGTTGTTCTCCGAGTTTGGCTTCCAAATCTCTGAATTTGTGTTGTTAGGAGTGTGGATTAACTGGAGGTTTAACCAAGAAAGGTGCGGCGTGGACTGAGTTGGGACTGGGTTGTTCTTCTTGTTTGCATTGCAAGGATCCGATTTTCTGGTGTTAGGAGTGTGGATTAAGTGTAGATTTAACCGAGAAAAGTGCTTTTTTGCTCTGCCGAGTTCAATTCTTGATTGACTCGGTGAGTGAGTTTTGTTTCTGGTTCTTGTAGTCTGGTTGGCTGCTTCATCCTTCATCATTTCAGACGGAGCCCGAGTTGGTTAGCTGCTGTTTTCTTTCGCATCTGCAAAGAAAAGATTTTGGTGGTCATCGTCATCTGGGCTTGATTCCGACCAAGTTTTGGTCTTTAAAGGTGGTTCAAATACAATAGTGAAGAGGAAAGTTACTTCGGGGGCTTTGCCTCTTAGGAAGAAACGCAGGCCGATGCCTTCGGTGGGAATGAGAAGGAGCACAAGGGTGTTTGGGACCCGAGTTCTGCGTTCAGGGAGGAGACTGTGGACAGAACCACATGACAGCAGCAAGTACATGAGACCATCTCATTCGGAAAATAAGTGGCCCGAGTTTCTGGACAATTCTGCCGATGGAGGAGGGGATGATGGTGACCGATGTAAGGACACGTGGCTGGAGAATGAAAGTAGTAGTGCTTTGATGGACGTGACGCCTGATCCTAAAATAGAAGAACGCGAACCGGAAAGTGTGATGGAGGTGAAAAGCGTGGACAAGATGTTTGGTATAGTGTATAGGAGAAAGAGAAAGAGAGCGGAGTTCGCCAATGCTAGCCTCACAGAGGATAAAAAGTATGGGAAGAAGTTTGTAAGGAAAGAATGGATGCAAAAATGTAGATCTATTGAATCATTTGGGGCTTCTGTAGACTTCCGAGATTCTGTTAGGAGGTTTCAAGAACTTGCCATTGTTGTCAATGGATCTTCTTGTGATTGTGGTTATTGGATTACTTGCTTCTTGACTTCTGTGCTGAGCTACATGACTAGGGTTAGAATAGGAATGAGGCGTTTGTCGGCATTTGTACTCACGAAACCAATATTTGATGCTTATTCCTCACGCGGGGTTCTTTTTATCCAGGTAAACTATTATCATTAGAATGTAGGCAGTTATTATGGGTGCATGTGTTATGTATTTATGTTTTGTCTCTTGTCGTATGTAATGTATAATTCTTCTTGTTACAGGATTCTGTCACTGCCAAGAAGCCAGGTATGTGCATAATATCAGGAACCAGGTCTCGGATACCATTGTTTTGGGTCGATTTTTGGGCCATTCCATCTTTCTTTGTGCATATACAAACAAATATGTCTCTGAGATCCGCACATTTGGCTTGCTCGCTTGTGGCACGTTCGTCGGTTCTTTATGAGAAGGATGAGAAGGTGTCAGTGGTGGCTGACGATGCCAATGAATCATCGTTTCAAATTCCTTCTTGGAGAGACCACCGAGATCGTATTGCAGTTTCATCTCAGATTTCTCCAGAAAGAGACACATCTTACAGTGATGCGGTGGCGTCTAGTAACGATAATTCAGCGACGAAGGAGTTATCGCACTTGGTTGTTGGATTACCTAAGTCAGCTCTTCGAAGTTTCACATTAAGGAACAGTCGTAGTATACAGAAACGGAGAAGTTCTCCGAGGCACAAGAGAGGTAGACAACCAGCAACTTTTCGAGCCCAAGAAACTAGTGGTGCTTTAGTTTCAGATGTTTTAAGGATTAAACAAGATGGCGTCCAAGTATCCAGTCCAGCACCTAGTCGTGTACTTAGGAGTTCAGATAAGAGGACTTCAAATTCAAACATGACGCAGGATGTATGCACTAGTAGCTGTTCTGCTAACCTGTTAGTTACTGAAACAGATAAGTGCTACAGGGTAGAAGGAGCTACGATCACTTTAGAATTATCTGCTTCATCACGATGGTTTCTTGCTGTTATGAAGGATGGAACAAAGCGATACAGCCTGACGGCAGAAAAGATCATGAGGCCACCCGGTTCTAACCGCTTCACTCATGACATAATATGGATTGCGGAGAGTGGTTGGAAGCTCGAGTTTCCAAATAAACAAGACTGGTTAATTTTCAAAGAAATTTACAAGGAATGCTCTGACCGAAACATGCAGTTGTCTGCAGCTAGTGTTATTCCGGTCCCCAGGGTGCAAGAAGTATCCAGCCCGGTTGATACGGATCATGTGCCGTATGTGAGGCCTGATTCGTACATTACCATGAAAGATGATGAGCTAATCAGGGCTTTGGCGAAAAAGACTGCCATCTATGATATGGACTCAGATGACGACGAGTGGCTGGCAAAACTGAATGATGAGTTATATGCGGGAAGGGAGCTGCAAGAACATGTCAAACCTGAGAGTTTTGAGTTGATCATCGATGCACTTGAAAAGGGTTTTCACTGCAATCCGGATGAGCATTTTGATGGGCAAGCGGCCTATGAATTTTGCATGCATCTTGAGAGAAGGGAAGTTATAGAGGCTGTCCGTGGTTATTGGATTAAAAAGAGGAAACAGAAACGCTCAGCTTTAGTGAGGATTTTCCAGGTAAAGGTGACTTCCGTCTTTGAAGATACTCTAATGTGCTTGTTAATTTGTTATTAAATATTCAGATAATTACCTCCGCACCTCTTGTGGTTTGGGATATTATCGAAACATCCCTCCTGAGGTTTGGAAAAATACCATTACACGCCCTACCATGCAGTTACACCTCCTGAGCTGATGCATAATATTTGAGGGGTTTATTTGTAATATTTCATGATATTCACATTTCATGCGGTGTAGTTGTAAGCGCTATCCAAATCTTAGGAGGTGTTTTGATGTAGACGTGATTATCCCTTAAATATTTTTATGATTATGTTCACTACTTATAATTGGCCTTTTCTCTTTGTTGCTTGATTGTCCTCCAAAGTAACAAACAAATTCTTTCATTGGCAGCTTTATCAGCCTAGAAGAACTCAAGTGATCCCCAAGTCTGTTTTACGGAAGAAAAGAACGTTCAAACGACAAGCAAGTCAGGTCGGGAGAGGAAAACAACGGCCATTCTTGCAAGGTACAATCTTCAAAAAAGTTTTATTAAGTTTATGGCTGGATGTAATTGATCAAATGTGATTTCGGTTCTGAATCTTGTGCATGAATTTCATTCCACAGCAATAGCAGCTGAGCGAGAGGCCATGGAACAACAGAAAAATGCACACAAAGTGCAAGAAGCTAAAGCTGTTGCAGACAGATCAGAAGAACTAGCTATTCTGAAACGACAAAGAGCCCAGATGCTTATGGAAAACGCCGATTTAGCCACTTACAAAGCAACGATGGCTCTCAAAATTGCAGAAGCAGCTCAAATCTCCAAGGCTCCGGGTACAGTTTCATCGTTTTTCTTGGTTAACTGACGGAGTAGTAATAATGGGATCTCGTTTAAGATGGCCGAATTTTTGGAGCTACGGCAGGGAAATTATTGTAACTTTGTATAGATTCTGATTCGATGTACATTTTTTGTCGTTACAACCTGAAACCTGGAATGGAGAAGTTTGATCAAACATAGGAAACTTTGATGATAATGGCCAATTTCTGTCTAAACGGCATGCACCCGATTGGTCGGTTGGCTTTTGTACTAAGTTGTGTATAGTTTGCATGTCTGCTATTTTAGGGTACCTTTCAGTTTAGTTTTAGATCATTATTTTTGTGCAATAATAGTTGTTGTTGAATAGCAGTAGATCTTTAAGTTTTAATGGATTAGTGGTTCCCCTGCTCAAGTGTTGCCTAGTTATTGATTTGCACCATTCCTGATGTTAAATTGGGATAATTTCTTGCATCGGGTTGGGTATTGTCAAACGAGGGCTTGAGCGTCGTCTATTATCGAACAAGGGTTTGGGCGTTGTCTATTATCGAACGAGGGTGGTTGGATGTACGTATGATGATACCACGAGGTGAAAATACTGATACCATTTTGGATGCCGTTGTTGGATGTGTGTATGATGATATCATGAAGTGAAATATTCCTCAGTCGTTTGACTGTTGTTTTATGTATGTATCACTGTGTATGTGTTACGGTGAAGGGAAATATTGCAGTGAAGGGATCTTTATTGCAGTACCGATAGAGGTTTTGGCTCACTTATAGAAATACTCTGTGTAAATGTAGTGTTAACTCTCTCTGTCTCTCTCTTCCTGAGTTCAGCGGCGGAAAGTTTAATGAAGTTTTTGAAAATTTAAGCATGGTTGATTAATGTGAATGTCAGATTTGTGATGCTATTGTTAATTTGTTAGATTTTCGGGAGGTGTGATTGTCGCACAGTTTTTTGTTAATGAGCTAACGATATTGGATGTTATTGTAAATTTTCAAATTATATGGATGCCTTTCTAATTAATTTTAATCTTGTAGGATGTTGAGGTAATTACCCTGGTTTAGAACTCATTAATCACTCTTAATAGTTATGTGTGTGTGTGTGTGTGAGAGAGGGGGAGAGAGACAGATTAATCCAGGGTTATGAACTCGTTACAATCTTGTTGATTAGTTTTAATCAATTGAAAATCCACGAAGGATCAATTTATTATGTCATCAGGTATTGGATTATCTGCGGTTTAGCGCTAATCAAGAGTTTGAGACAGCACTCATAAACCATAATTAACAGCTGTCTATTTAAATGTGAGATAAACTTTTGGCAGTTGGTGGGTACTAAAGGTGATGTAATGGGTAATCTATAGACCTAATTTTTGATATAAATCAAGAGAAACGAAGACCTACTCTATGCAATAATATATTGGTGTGATCCCAATTTTATGTGAATTGAAAATTAAAAGGTATGGCCATGTTAGCTTTGTTATTTTGGGGTCTTGGTCATGAATGGTTCAAACATTGGTTTATATTGGGTAATATGGATTCAGTGAGTTGTTTATTTTGGTTGTTATTGTAATTTTATTTAACCTAGTTTGATTGTTTGTTTATTTTAGATGGTGTTAGATAAAATTTGTTGTGTATGTCAAATGGCAAAAATGTCCTACAAAGATCCTCTACTAATTTAATATATTTTTTTGTGCAATAGGGTTATTATGTAATTAGCCAATTATAATTTTAAATCAGGTTACACAAACATGCAAAAAACTTGGTTTCATAGTCAACCAACCCCTAATCTACTCAGGGGGTATTTGCAGACGCTGAAGAAAACAAAAAATAAAGTCATTTTAAGCTTTTAGCTGAAAAAAGTTAAAAGTGGAGTGTTTGGAATTAGAGTTTTTGCTTTTAAAACTGAAAAAATTAAGCCAAAAGCAGCATAAATTAAAAGCATCTTGGGACTTGCTTTTACCAACTTCTTGATATTTTAGTAAATAATTAGATGGTCTTTCAGTTATTTTTGTGAAAAATAAGCACTTCAACTATTTTTTCTCAAACACTCCAAATTTTTTTTCCCCCGAAACACTCCAATTTTTACTTTTTCTACTTTTCAATACACGTCCAAACACTTCCAATTTCTACTACTTTAACTATTTCAACCTTTTCTACAAATTTTCACTTCTCCTCAAAAACAAAAATTTTTACAAACTCTCCCTTAATTATGGGTTGCAGGGCAAGCCCGGTTTTCCTTCCAAAGCAACATTCGATAGTAAATAGTAATTTACTTTGTCCCAAACTCATGTTAGTAAACATGGTCCATAATTTCATCAATTTCGATTAAAAAGCTTATGTGCATTCCACATGAATCTAGTTAACTCATGAGCTTATCACACAACAAACTATATCGGAGTAGTTGGAACCAGGGTTGCAATCGAAATAAAAAAATTTGGCTCAGCTTGAATTAACCAAGCTTGAGCTGAGTCCCATTGAGCTCGAACTTGGCTTTGAACTAAGTTTAAGCTCTAAAATACTGGCTCGAAGACTCATGAGCTAGCGCACAACCCGGAGCTATTATTTAAAAAAAAAAAAACCATTATAATATAAATATATATATTGTTAAAAAATATATTTTAAATATAAATTAAGAATATTTAATATAGTATATAATATAAATATGTATATTAAAAATATAATTATATAAATAAAAGATATATATTAAATCATTTTTTAAATGAGCCTATGAAGCTCGAGCTCGAAGTTCAAGGCTCGATTGAGCTCGATCTCATCAATTCTATAAACAAGCCGAGCTTCAGTTTGGAATTTTTGCCAAATTGGACTCGTTTGCAACTCTAATTAGAACATCAACAATTAAATGGTACATGGAACAAAAGTACCATATGCACAGAAGCAAAATACTAAAAAGTCCACCGAACAATTATTTGAAAGAGCATGATTCATGAACCCAAATACAAAAATATAACTAAAACCACCACTTGACCTTTTCAAGGATTCCAACTAGAACTTTCCCTTACAAGATCGAAAACACAAGAACTCAACAAAAAGTCAAAGAACAACAAGACAAGAAATGAAACTTTTTTTGGTATGGCAATAATCTTATGTTTAGGAGTCTTTGGACAACTCTGTCATTGTTAAAGACTCCAAAATTCCCATTTATTCTCCCAACATTTAGCCAATCAACAAAGTAAAAAGCATATGGATGAAGCCAAGCATTAGACTTGCCCAAAAGCTGCATCTTCTTCAAATTCAACCCCTTGGTGTACATTCCTTCACATTACACATTTGCATGCACAAATGTGTGTCTACTACATCAATATATAAAAAATGGTTAGGAGATCGTCTCGAGGGCTCAGATCGAGGCATCTTCGACATCTTTCTTGGTCTCAAAGATAAAACTAAACCAGCAACGATAAAGAGGAGGAGGAGGAGGAGGAGGAAGAAAAGGAAAGGACACAAGAAGGTATGATAGATTTGGAGATTGGATATGGTACTTATATTAGAGTTTAGCTTATCATAGGAAATTATAAGAAGGTACAAAGGGTTGAAAAGAAAACAAATATGCAAGTAGACCTACTTTTACAATTGCATAATTTTCAATATTTTTGTCTTTGTTGAAGTGCATGGGGTGTTTTTTAACTAAAGAAAAGGAAATTGTTCAACTAAAGTTGTTGTGGATCAAAAGTAAGGGACAAAATTACAATGTTTAAATTAAGTTTTGGCCCTATTGTAGATGAGAAGTCAATACATTCAAGAATTATGAAGGCTATTCAACCACATAACATCCTTTTCTTTTAATTAGTTATGTCTAATCAAATTTATTTGGGATAAAGACTTATAATCAACAAGTGGCCGAGTTTAAAGACACGTTGCAACTATTGCAAGTGAATTATGATTGAAAAGTAATTGTATATGGAAAACTTTTATCAAATCATAAAATGGGTTTTGAGTCGGCTATATGCTTAGATTTCTATTCAAATAATGATCATAAAATATGATATTTCATCATTGGAATGCTAAAGCCACTAATGGCCATCAACCCCACTAAGAGGATCAACTAAAGGCTCTTATTGCAATTCCAAATGTGGGTCATAAAGTGATAATCACAACTTTGTACAAAAGCAATAAAAAAGAAGAAGAAAAAGATTGAATCTTTATCCATTAAACAACAAAGTCATTGGAGGGGTTTAGAAAGTCTAACTCAATTTAGATCACAACAACTAATAAGACCAAATAATTGGGATGTGGAGTGATCTTCATAGATTTTCTTGGTTCTCATATGGTGTACGGAAGGTCTTAAATTCTTCTTGACATTGATTTGCTTAATTGGATACCATGGGGTATATGGATAATGGTTACCCTTTTATTGTTTTAGAATTGGACAAGTGGGAACCCCATTTATAAAACTTATTGATGATTCCGTCTAGAGATGGACCCAAAAAGTTTGGTCATGTTTTGTCCACGAGAGAAAAAGAAAATAAAGAATTGTTGAAGATTTGACAAATTTTTATGCTTGATTTGTTATGCATAAGAAACCATTGATAATTTCTTGTTATAATGCGAAAACTGCCTGAAAATTCACCTTGTATAACTTGACATTAAGCTATGAACAATTTTGAAATATTCAATAATTGCATATGATTATTTAGCCGAAACCTATAATATATCCACTTTTTCAGTACTAAATCCACATGGGATCAAGTATCACAATCATCCTTCCTTTTGAACACGATGTCCTCGAGATGACTCCTATAAGGTCAAGAGGTGTCTTTTACCAAGTAACACTTTATCACACAAGTTTAAAAGATGACTCTCGTACGTGTAACACTTTGCCTCCGTACGGGATTGGGTGGTTCATTTTGATTTGTATGATAGAATTGGATTAGGCTCCAGAACCTCACCCAATTGCTTATCTGATACCTCCAATTGCAGTGATGGATTGACCTATCACTAAGCACCGAGTCAGCCATTGTTCACTAGATTGGCCCAAATTGAAATATGGACAATCTCAACCCCCATCAAGCCTTGGCTTGAATACGTTTTTACGCCAAACCCTTCTCTCTTTTGTTTACTCAAATGTCCCCCTAAGCATGGGACAATTAATTGTTCGAAATATAAGTTACAACAATATCTTAAATTGAACCGCAGATTGAGATTGACGTACAAAATTCTAGTACTGCTAATCTGGCATATCATACAAAGGAAGATTACCCAATCCACTTGTACAAATCTTAATCTCGGGCGCGCCAGTTGGGCTCGACTATTAATTAATACAACCAATCGAGACCCTAAATACTCGAAATTATGCACTCCAATACAATCACAAGCCAAAAGAATGACAAAGATGGCTCTGTGAAAAAAAAACTAGGGAATTTGACAGAAGTTGGATGAATAACAGTGCAATTCAGGGGATCCATACATCACGTTTTCCAAAATGCCATTCAATATAAAACCAGAACAGCAAAAATACCCAAAAACGTATCGTTCAATACAATATCGTAACAATGAGAACTCACATCGACATCATGGAGAAATCATGAACCCTCGAACATCTGGAGATGCATACAAAACGACGTTAGTCAAGATCAGAACACGAAATGAGATCAGTAGAGATGAAAAGGCAAAATTTATGAGGGATCTTACGTAAACTCTAGCCAAAAGAATCACGTTTACAGTTCTGGATGGCCTGCAAACAAAAAGAGCCACCAGGGTTGCATATGTATCCTAGTATATAAACATCTCATCAAATCATATCGACGAACTATCAAGAACGTAAGAAAATAAGAGCATGAGGTTCTCTATGATCCAAGAATAAAGGCGTGAATCTCAGCCCAGCTAGATACTGTGTAGAGAATTCCCGATCGACCATTCCAACCAGGGAAGTTTTCATCAATGACCTGTTTTTGCTTCTCAATCATGCCCGGAAATAAAGGAATGAAAGAAACACCAAAATGACTCCCAACTCTTCGGAGACTTGAGCTTGAACCTATTACAATACCAATGTCTGCCTCAAGCAAGCAAAGCAAATCACCAACTGAATCCCCGATGTATACTGTTAGATTCTTTCGATCTTTGGAGCAATTCTCTAAGATATTGGTAAAAGCTTGAATCTTGTCGAGTGGAGACTCGACCTTCTTAATAATTGCTCCAGTTGATATTGAATTTTCATAGATGAACTCATTCGCATGTATATTCACAGAGTATAAACCACCTGCTTGGAAAAAAAGGAAATTTAGTATATACTGATATGCAGAAAAGTTCCCGATGCCCAATTCCGAGCTAACATATTTAATACCAAGATAAATTAAAAGAAATAATTTACTCACTTCCCTAAAGAATGCACAATATTATTTTTCACGTAAAGAGAACTCTAAGAAAAATAACATCATGAGGCTATACTAAAATAGCCAGGTCTTGTCGTGCCGATTCACATTCCATGAAATGTGCCAATGATCTCTCACAGAATCAGAACCATCGCTTTTCCAATTTTACTCAATTAAAAAACCCACAATTCTTTCAATTATCGTGATAACATTCGAAATACCTGCAAAAATCTAATCTTATACACAGTTGCATCAACTCTGTCATATAAATAAAAATATTAACCATTTAGTAATATAAGTTCGCTGGTTGTGTAGACCATATAAAGACGTGATTAAATTGTGGCTAACAGATACCAATAAAAAAAAAAAAAGATTGTGGCTAACATAGAGTGAGATGCACTTTGAGACTTAGACTACCTTTGGTTGAAGGATTTTTATGAGATGCACTTTCAGTCTTACACTACCTTTGGTTGAAGGATTTTTATGAGGAAAAGAAAATGTTATGGAAGAGGAAAAGAAAAGAATAGAAATAAAAATTGCAAGTTTGTTTGGTTATTCAAAGGAAACATTGAGGAAAGAAACGAGGAAAAGAAAATTTATAATGTGATGAAGAAAGAGAGAGGCCTAAATAAGCTTTCCTTTCATTTTCCTCACCCTTTTGTGAGTAAAATGACTTTTTCCTAACTAAACTACATTTGTCCTCAAGTTTTCCTTTCCTCAATATTTTCCTCACTGACCATACAAACAAAATATTTTCTTTAGCATATTTTTTTCCCCTTTTTCTCACCAAAATCCTTGTACCAAATATAATGTTAAAATGAGATTACAAGCTGCGTAACTGAGTACAAGGAGGCCCATGCAGAGAATTATAGCTATATGAAAACTTTTTTGTGCTTCTCCAGCATAAAATAAGGGAAACTGGTAGCTATAGTATGACAAATAAAAAATGAGGATGCAGTTGTACAATAATGTGAAACACAGATCATGCTCTTCAAACAGAAAACTGCAATATTTACTGAGACACAAATTCAAAAGAGTAGATTAACTGACTAACCCATAATTAGCCATTAGAACGCAGAATACCCCAGAAACAAGAATGTACCTGATTTAAAAGCAGAGCTAATGAGATCACGACACCAACAATAGGAAAGTACATGGATGTTTGTGTTCAAATTCTCATTCTTAATAACACTCTGGAGAAAACTTGCACAACCATCTTGGAGAATCAGGCGTTCTCCTGCTCGTTTTATATCTTCAACATTCAAACCCTTGAGTACTCCAGAATCTATCACTCTCAAATTTGCTTTCTTCTCAAAATCTGAAAGCTGCTCAAGTGCATTACGCAGATCTTCATAATTGAACTTTTCCACTGCAAAATAAGATTTGTTAGCCAAGTCACAGTCATCGAAATAAGTTCCACACCAATTTGCAAGCTGATTAATAAGGAAAAATGATAAGGGCATCAATCCTATTATCAGACGGATCGTACCACACCTGTATTTGACTGCAACATGCTCTCTATGCACTGTTCATATTCTTCAGTATACAGCTTTGAAAGTTCTCCCCACATGGTTCTCAAATCAGCCGAGGACATCCGAGCCAGTTCATTTCCGGATTGATTCTGATCTGATTTAGGTGCTGTAATAATTGCTATTTCGGCCAACACTGCCGAAGAATCCACAACAGTGCATGTCAAATCAAAATCTGAAAATAACATGAGACAGTGTTCTGCTGGATTGTGTTCTTTAGACAAAGGAACAACAGTTCTCTGAACAACTGGTTGGGCTAGGAAGAACTCTATTTCAAGTTTCAAAGCTTGATGATACAGCTTTTCAATAATTGCAAGCTCTTCGCCTGTTAAGGACACACTTAACTTATCCAGCCAGTCCTCTGTTTGTAAAGCTGCTGCCTGAATAAAATCCACAGATGAATAAAATCTCTAAGCTATAAGACCAAAGTGTATTTGCTGATGGTTGAAAATCAGAATCTTGAACTATGAGAACCAACTGGCTCAGTTGTTGGGTTCCACAATAGTGATACAAACCTGAAAACTCTCTGACGAATAATTGTCGATCCACTTTTTGTATGGATGAATACCTTCATTCGCATCAAGAAATAGCTGGAATTCCTTACCCAGAAAGGCATAAAGCCTCATACAAGGTGTCATGGCACCAAGAGTATACGCCGCCAATTTTGTTTTCTCAAAAGGAGTAGCTAGTTTACCAGGAGCTTTTACTCCCTCAATTTTTCCCGATGCTGTCGCTAGCAGAAAATCCGTATACTTGACGGTTGCAGCATTTGGCGTACTCTCTTTCGGTAGGTCAAAGCCCCACTCCTAGATATTTCATATAGACAATCATCAGGAAGCTTTTTTATTAAGTCTCAAGAAAGAAAAGGGAATTCCATATTCCGTCTTAAGGTCCTAAAAACACTTACCTGGACAAATGAGTTGTGCATTTTTAGCTCCTCAAGAACATTCTTCCGCAGTTCACAGATCCCAACTTTTGCATCATCATCATCTGCACACTCCTCAGCCATTTCATACCTAATTTACAATTTTTTACACAAAAATGTCAACATTACTGGAGGGAATCGAACACGAAAAGACAAGACATCACATCCATAGGTCTTCACATGGTAGAAAATTTTGCCATGCAATTAGTCTATAAATTATGCCTTCTAAATTTTAATTGAACTTCCATAGATTCCAACTTCAAGGGGAACAACACGTGGGAAGAAGACATCTTTCTTGCATCTGTGCATACAGTTGTATAATGCAATCGAAAAATGCACAAGGATTTTAACATAACATAAGTTCTGTTTTTCTTAATCACTCTTTGACTACGAAAGCAAGTGATTAATCTCTTCACGCATCACCCAGAATCCAGATAAACGGACTTTATCCATGAAACATAGGATATGATTCCATACACTAATTGCATACCTTTTGACTTAAAACATTTGCTGCTTTAATCTCTTTAGATAAGTACCAAATAAGAAAAACAACAAAGATAAAATGAAATCAAGGACAGCGATGAGTACTGACGCTTGAGCAAATGCGCGGAGGAAATGGACGTCCTGAGCTATATAATGGCGAAAGATATCGAGTTTTAGATTGCCGGCAGCCAAACAGACCACAAACGGTGTGTATAAAGCCTGCGTCCACTCCTTCTTAAGCTTGATCCAGCACCTTCTCCCTATCCCTTCCTCAATCGGCGCCGGCGGCAACTTCACCGTCGCCGAGCTTGCCATTGGAAATTTCCCTAAATTACCAGCGGCCGATGCGAAATCGTAAGATCGAGGGAAGTGGGAAGAGCGTGAGAAGAGAAAAGCGTAAGGCTTTGAGAAGAAATTGAGCTTTGGTGGTGATGAGGTTTTAAGGAAACACAGTAATTTTCGCATCAAAGTTGAATTGTTTTCCTTTTTGTTGAATTTATGATTCTGATCAAAACTGAATTCTCAAGAAATCTATTCTCACAGCTGGTAACGGCGACCGCCGCGGCGGAGGTGGCGGCGGAGTGGTGGGAAGAAAGGGGCGAAGAGTAGAGTATGCTGTAATAATCTCAGAAAAGGTTGGCGGATGAAAAGGAGAATTGGACTTGGGCCATATTTGTCATTCGGACTTGGGTCATATTTGTCATTTGACCTATCTGTCAAAGAAAAATATATTTGTCATTTAATCTTTACTTTTTCTAATTAGTCTTGTCATAAAAATTATCATATTTTTATATTTATTATATGAAAAAAAAAACATTTTTTCAGTCACAAAGACATGTTTTGTCTAGGTTGCAAAAAATGTTTTTTCTTTTTCGATTATTTTTCATGTGAAATAAAATTTAATGAATGAAAAATTATTTTTTGTAGGGTCAATTGATTAATTTAATTGTTAAATGTTTTGTACAACAGCACAAAATTTATTATTTTGAAGTTTTTGTTGGGCACCTACATTTAGTCTATTTCCTTCTAATTTTTATACATGCAAATAAAAAATTCTTCATTCATCTTTGCAATATATTAAGTGATAATATGATATTTGTCATTAATCTTATCATATTAATGAATTTAACAAATCTAAAAGAGATGAAAATAGTATTTATTTTGTCATTGTTGATAATCAGTAATAGATATATATCAACAGTAAAAATCTTGTGACATGTTATATTAGCAATTTTTATTGTCACTAGATTACTCTTCTAACAAATTTACAATGCAAT
>JACFYI010003744.1:479579-493383 GCA_014898755.1 Handroanthus guayacan
ATAAATTAAAACTATAATGCATTTTAATATATCTGAAATTTATATTAATTATTTATGCACACACGTCACGTGTGCACAGTATGCTTGTTATTTTGAAAATTGCTATATAAAAACATACAAAATTTATGCCGTTTTCAGACTTGTTTAATCTATATTCTTAATTAAATTAGACCATTAATTTCGAAATTATTTCCAAGGGAATAAAATTAATAGGCTTTTACCATTACCATTTGCACTTGCTAATAGTAGCGTGCAATATGGCTTACATACCACCGCACATGAGGCACGCCAAGGGCGGCGCCGCCTCATCTACGCCGTCTCCAGCTCCACCGCCGGAGTCTGTGATCCCACGCTTCCAGGGGAACTTGAATATCTCGTCAAAAACTTATGCTACCAGGATAGTGTACGCAGAAAATGCGATATCCAAATGGTTTGTCGTTGGATTGGTCGACGAGTCTAGGGTTTCCAATTTGGCACGCCTCGAACCTGTGGCTATGGATTATTTTGACCGCAAATCCGGTGTAAAGCCTCTTGTTCTGGTGCTCAAAGGTTCGTTCTCTTTTACTCATTTTTTGTGTAAAAATGTTGAAAGTAGAAACTGAAGCACTTGTGCCGATCATCTTTCTATCCTACTGGTTTATTTAATGTGAGAAGGTAAAAAATAAAAATAAAAAAATAATTGAGGTAAATAGTACACAATTGCTGGCTTTAAGTTCTGCTGATACATTTTGGGCTCTGAAGTGGGACATTATTGTACAATTATGAAGCGATTCTGTTCTGACTTCTAGAGTTTCTAGTTAATTGCATCCTCCAAGTTGGGATATTGTGTTTTGAACTTTTCTTATTTATGTAGAAAATGGTGGTGAGGCAAGTGAGTTTTCTGAAAATCCGTGGATTTTTGTTGTGGAGAAAGTGAAGGAGGACCTGGTTTCATCTTTTCAGCAAGTGAAAGATGAGATGAGGGGCTCTGAGTTTGGAGAAATAAAACCAACTCTGGTTCTCCGATTTGGAAGAATTTTCTTCCATGGGTTAGTGTATCTTCATTTGTCAACTATTCTTGTACTGTTTCTTCAGGAGATTATGATTTATGCCTTTAAATTTTAACACATTCTTGAATGTGGTAACAAGGTTTGAATGTGTGTTAGCTTGGCATGTTGCTCCAGGAATTCTGCTACCAGTTGATTAACTCAACGATTTTTAGCTATTCGTTTAAGTATATATACCTGATGTATTTAAGTAAGCGATGAAGGTTTCTATATGCCCATGTGTAGGAACCGTTCCTTCACTGCAGAGTCCATGAAAGGAAGATCTCTGCCGGTACACACTTTGAAACAATTGCATAAATCTCTTTACACGAATATACCACCTTCGTATATGGAATACATTACAAGTGACGTGATCCCAAAAATTGATTTTGAGTTTGAAGAGGAAAAGGAATTGTATCATGTAAAGGTACTTTTCAGGACCTTTTGATATAAATATTCTTTTTATTACCATGTAGAGTTCTCTGACCTATGTTTATGTCATGTAGTTGTCCGACAACACGCAACCTGATTCAACCATCTCATGCAAGTGTATTGTTGCAAAAGACACAAACCAACTTGAACTTTGCAAGGCAAGTTTTTCATAGAGTCCATGCACATATATTTACTCTTTCAAGATATTTTTACTGTTTGGTTAATAAACATTCCATTTGTTTACACAATCTGGTTGCCTCTTTCTTGTAGCCTGATATCAACTCATGTTTGACGATTTATGGACTCTTTTTGTGCTCTTGCTCATGGACAATGACGTGTTTGTTGCTAACTCTTTGACCTTTTCTTCTAATAGATCGAGTTGAACCCACTGCGCCACTTGGTTGCAGATATGTCCTGTCTTGATAAGAACCTAGACCTGAGGCTGATGCTCTGCACGAAGAGAATGTTGGTTGCTTTAACAGTGAGTTGTTCTAAACGTAATCTGAGTTCATTAATCTCTGATGGAATGAGGCTTCTTGCATTCTGTGTATGAGATTTCTGTTCTGGCTCAACATTTTAAGCTAGACCTGTGAGTTTGTTCACTATATTATATGCAGGATGAAGAGCTCAAGAGCATAAAAAGCCTGATTAGCTCTGCCAGATTAGATTCGGAAGTTAAGGGTGGATTAAGGTGGCCCTTGGGGAAGCAATCTTCAGGGGATAGATATATTGTGGTTGGAGTGTGGCATACAAATGCTAAAACATTTGGAAACTCATCAATGAGGCTTAAAGTTCGACACGCAGATAGGTTTGATTTCAGAACTTCTCATGGAGAGGTTGCCAATGAGGTCAGTCTGAAAATGCTTGGAGTTGTGTCACTACTGCGGGTAAGTGTTTATATGCTGCGGACAACATTTCGAGCATATTCTAATACTTTCACTTGGTCTTACTTCTCTAAATGCATCTTTGTTGATCGATTCTTGATTATGCCCCCTTGTTAGGTCACTTTGTTTTGGTATTGTGGGACTTAAAATTTAGATGTTGATTCTGTATATAGGATTATAATTACCTTAACAACCACCAAGGATTTGCCTAATTACAGAGACATGCCACACTATGGTTAGTGAAATTACAATAACATTTACTACCTTTAGTTCATCTAAAAGAAAACTTCATTAAGCTTTTGTATCATTATAACTAGATTTCTTTTGGAAATCTTACATATGGACTAAAATATTATAAGTAAACTGTCTGTTAATCTAATGTGCATAGGTAGAGGGTTACACAAGCTCCATTAAGTTTTTCGTCAATTGAATTAATTGTGGAGGTTGTTATTGTAACTTCCCAAGTCATAAGAGATGTTTGTGTTATTAGGCTAAACCTGATGGGGTGTTGAGGTTATTAAGTACACCTATTTTCCTTGGTAGAAAATTTATCTTTTGTCATGGAATCATGGTTGCTTCCCTATCGAAGTTCCTAGATTACTTGTTTATACTTCTGAAAATTATCTTTTAATGATGCTTTCATGCTCGCTAATCTATTAATTAAGTTACTAATAATATTACTTAACAATTTCTTATCGATGAAATTGCAGGAGCATAATGTCAACATTGACCTTGCATTAGAAATGCTTCGCGACAACTTAAAGTTCACATGGATGCACTTTTTATCTTGTGACTCTTTTACATGAAGGAGAGGTTTGCCCTATTAGTTTTGCATGTAGTGATCTACCCTTGTAAATATTTAGATGTATGTTTTGATGTGACTATGAATGAAATAATGATATGAAAACTGCTTTTATTGACGACGTAGTCAGAAAATTATTCAAATTAATGGTGTATTCTTACATGAAAATGTTTGAAGTTGTCAAAAAATTATGATGTCTCAAATTCCATATAGATGTATCGAATGAGTTTTAATCAAAGTAATTGGTATTTCTTTCGGATAAATTGTTTATATTTTAATTTTAGGTCTTACTAATTACTATAGGGTTTGCAGACAATTCTCACAATGAACGGGCTCATGAGTTTGAGGTGTGATAAATATTATTTTTATTTATGATGTGACGTGACTTCAAAAGTAATTTTTTTTTTAATGAAGCACTAGCATTTTTTGGGTATATTTTCAGTTGACCTTTCTAAATATAATTATGGTGATTGGTTCGAATAGTTATCTACAACCAACTATAAAATTAAAACTCACTAATTGATTTTTTATATCATATTAATATCCTTATAAATCAAGTATGCATTATACCTTCCTGACAAAGATGATATTAATAAGAAAAAAGTATGCATTATGCATTGGTACATCTGAATTGTATTTTGATTATTTTATATAGACGTATTGAGTGTAAACTGATTATTGTAATTATTTATATTTTATATATACATAAATGAGAATGAGCAGTAGTTAATGGGGTTCAAGTATCATTGAAACGCGGGAGCCTCCAATAATTAGAAAATATTCCAAGGGAAGGGGGTAGCACGTCTTAGCTCTATCCTTTCCACTTTCAATATTTTATTATGGTATCATTTTTTCTTCCTTGAAGTTCTATTTTAGTTAATGTCTTGAGAAAATTCAATTGGGAAAAAAGGTACACTCAACAAGATTGATACTGAAAAATGAATGATGTGTGATAAGTTTGGATTTGATTATATAGAAAATGTCTACCATTGTTATGAAATATAACCGGAACTTCCATCTTAACTTTAAGGCAATTTGCAAAAGACGAATATTATTTAACTTAGATGATAAAGTTAAGACTCCGTAAATCTCTATAGAAGCTTTTGAGATTAAATCCCACTTACATGGTTAAACCAATTCTTAACATGAACCTTCTAATTCAACAATAATGCAAGTAGGACATTTATTTTGTCCAATTTGACTCGTTTGAACATATTATATGTTGTAATTTCTAATTTTATATTAAGGTAGAGATATTCTCCCTGGTTTGCATGGATAAATCAATTTTTTTGCCAAGTGTATGATTGGACGGGATCTCCTATTCCAAATAATAATTCATCTCCTATTCAATGTCCTTAAACGCATGCCACGTGTATTAAATATTTCTTTATAAAAATATTTAGTAATAAATGCAATACACATGATATGTATTAATTAAGGGCATGAAATAGAAGATGAAACACAATTTGGAATGAAAGATTTGATTATTTTTGTTACAAATGTCCGGTAAGACAATTGGCAAGCGTCATTATAAACAATGGCAAGTACTCGGATAATAGTTATGTTTAGTTGATCGTATAATCTACTTCAATATTGAGTATTATGTCATATTTAATTACATTACATTTAAAATTAGTATATGGTTATATACACTATACACACGCGCGCGCGCGATATATATATATATATATATACAAGAAGAAAACAAGAGAATGAACCAGCCTCAAAAGGAAAAGAAAATTTAAAAAGTCCATTCCATCAAAATCTCCCCCTTTTTCTCCGGAGTAAAAAGAGCAAATTCTGAGGAAAAATAATGAAAAATAAAAAATAATTTCTTCCACCCAACCAAATATTGCTTGTCCATAAACAATCCCTTTTCTCCTCTTCCCCAAATGATTTTCTTTCCTTCAAGCTTCCATAATTCCTTGTCATCATCACCACCATCATCATCCGGGGTGGTCCTTCATTGTCCTGGAGGACCCTCACCCACCCCCCTCCCCCCGTCCTTCCCAGCCCCCCGACATCCCCATGCCTCTTTCTAATGCTATGTAATGAAACTAGCATTCATATTAAGGATTTTAAATTCAAGAAACAAGGAGATTCTTTTGCAAGAGTTTTGCGGGCTTCAATTGCTTTATCAGAGGAGGAAATTTTGTGTTTTTTTGGAGCATTTTGAGGAGATATTTTTTTATTTTTTTGTCTTTATTTGGTTTGAAATTTGGTTTTTGGGAAGCCTGAAGAAATGAGTTGCTTCCCATGTTTTCAAAATAAGGAAGAAAATAGTAGCAAGGAAGAAGATTTGCCTATAGCCCAGCCTAAAGATTTTACTCCACCACCTCCTGCTGGTAAATATACATACATATATATATATATATAGATACGATTTTATGAATTTTGTTAGTGCCATTGCTGTATAATGAAATCTCATTTTCATTTGTCTTATTGAGATTGTAGTTATGATGATCTTGTTGTTGATTTGAGGGATTTTGTTGAATGTTTTGGTTGTAGTATTTGAAAGAAGGAAAATGGGTTAGAGAATAGGATTTTTAAGGCAAAGAATGGAATAGGACAAGAAATAAGTGACAAATCAAAGACTAAGAGGTTGTTTGGCTAAGCTTGTTTAAAGTATCTTATGACCACCTACATCTTATGAGATGTTTTTAGAGCTTATGAGATGCTTTGAAGTATTTGGATAAAGGAAGATACTGTGGAGCTGGTAAGATTTTAGTAATGACAGTTTTATGATTAAGATAGCTAAAATAGAAAGAGCTTGTAAAAATCTTAAAAGTAATTTAGGAATCCATTAATTGTTTTAGAGAGAGCTTATAATTAAGATCTAATACCTAACATCTCAAAGGGTGCTTGACTAAGCTTATTTAAAGCATCTTTTGCATTCATACATCTTATAAGATATTTTTGGAGCTCATAAGATGTTACATCTTCTTCTTAGAAAAAGGTTTGTTGTAATGTTTAGATAAAATAAGATATTAAAGTTATAAAATATCAGTAATGGCAATTTATAATATGATTGGAATTGGTAAGTGTATTTTAAAATTTTAAAAATAAGTTAGGAACTGGTTAATTTTTCTATAAAAAAATTATCAATTCATGACATCTTATTCTGGGAGCTTATAAGCTCTATTTTAAAAGGTTTTATGAAATAATTTTTAACATCTTATAAGCTCTTAAACATCTTATAAGATAATAAGATATTTTTAAGAGCCTATGATCTTACCCTCTAAGTTAGTTAGATTGATGTTAGAATTTTGTGCATTTTAATCCCTTTATTCTTACATCAAATTTGAGCATATATAATCATCCTTTTGTTGTAACCGCACTTATCAAGAATCTTGGAGTAGCTTCTCAATATTGTGCTCCTTCTTTGCAGTACATAATAACAATAGTAGTGCACAAGATCCACACGGCGAAAATAATGAACCAGAAAACGAAACTACTGCAGTAAAATCTTTCACTTTCCGAGAACTTGCTACTGCAACGAAGAATTTTCGTCAAGAATGTCTTTTGGGCGAAGGGGGATTTGGCAGGGTATTTAAAGGCACACTTGCACCAAGTGGACAGGTTTGATCATATCGCGACTAATGCTTCTTTGTTGATTTCAACTTGAAAGAAAGAAAACTGAAAACGGAAAACGAATCTCTATTTGACGTTCTTGTTTTGTCAATAGATTGTTGCTGTTAGGCAACTCGACAGGAATGGAATACACGGGAACAAGGAGTTTGTGGTTGAAGTTTCGGAGTTGAGTTTCCTTCAACATCCAAACCTTGTCAAGATAATTGGTTATTGTGCCGATGGGGATCAAAGGCTTTTAGTGTATGAGTACTTGCCATCGGGTCCTTTAAAGAACCATCTATTCGGTACTTACACTTTACATGATTCTCTTGTTCAGTAAATGACCAGTGACTCTTTTAGCAATTCTTGATTTCCCTGTTCGTGGAATGGTATTCCTATGTATATTGCAGATCTTCCAGCAGGGAAAAAGCCATTAAATTGGTCGACAAGGATGAAGATTGCTTTAGGTATTGCAGAAGGACTCGAGTACTTACATGAGAAAGTCGACCCCCCTATAATCTATAGGGACTTGAAATCCTCAAATATCCTTCTTGATGAAGGCAACAATCCAAAACTCTCAGAGTACGGGCTTGCCAAGCTTGTGCAGAGTGGGAATAAGATGGCTGTATCAGTTATGGCCGGTTACGGATATAGTGCACCGGAATATGAAAGAAACGGTGAACTAACATTGAAATCCGATGTATATAGTTTTGGAGTCATCCTGCTAGAGCTCATCACGGGACGTAGAGCCATGGACACTTCCCGCCCAGCAGAGGAGCAAAATTTAGTTAGCTGGGTAAGTGTGAATTTACGATTGCATGTTTTTAGTTGTATTAAAATGGTTGGTAAAAATTTTCTCTCTTATAGTGACTTCATTTGGGCTTTCGTATTTTATCCAATAAATGAATAACGTTTCACGTTTCTTGATAACCGATCGTTCCTCTGCAATAGGCGCAACCGATTTTCAGGAATCCGGCCAACTTTCCAGATATGGCTGATCCGCTTCTCAGAAAGGAATTTCCGGTTACAAGCTTAAATCAAGCCGTGGGAGTTGCGGCAATGTGTTTGCAGGAGGAACCATCGGCACGTCCCTTGATTAGCGATATATCTGCCGCTCTCAGTTTCCTTGCAATGGCTCCACCGGAAGCGCCTATTCCAGCTCGTCTTGTGCCTATATTATCTACCAGAGTCGATACAGCAAGTCAATTTGGAGACTATAACTCAATTAAAAGCAGTCATAAACAAGACGACAGTTCAGATAGTGACGATGAAGACCGAAAAAAGCATAATGGTAAGTACAAAGACGACGACAAATCAAGTTCAGATTATGAGTATGGAAGTTCTGACAGTTCAGACAAGGATGAACACAAATCTGACAAAACGAAGATGGGCTCAAAATCGAAATGTAGAAGTAAGAGGGGATCCAAGCGGATGAAAAGTCGCAAAAGTTCAAAAAGCAGCCGAAGCAGCAGCTTAAGCTCAAGAGATTCTAGCGTCGGTTTCAGCTTAAGATGCGACAGCACTTTTCCAGAACGAAGCGATGATCATTCGAATACAGATCACGATATCATTCACCATTTTGAAGAATATGATCATAGTTCAAGTAGTGAAGAAGAACCCTTGCACGATGAATAATCCCACATCCAAAGAATCGAGAAAATGATCTGCATTATAAATTTTTTGTTTTTAAGGCCTTAAACGCGGATTAAAACGATGATGTGAGATCATAAAACACCAGCATTTTTTTAAGAAAAACAAGAATTGAGTATAAGGAGGAGATGATTCTTGGAGATGATTTCGAGTTCGCTCGACAAATTTTTTTTGCTTTTTCACATTGGATCGGAGATGAAGATTATTTTAAGCTAATTGTTCCATGGAGGACATAAATACATTCAATATTTAGAGGGAAAATATTTGAGGTATATTGATGAACAAGAAGCATCTTCTTTTAGCTTGTTTTGGTTGCTTTTTTCTCCTTCTATGCTTATTGTATTATACAACTTTTGCTAGGCATTTTTCCAAGTAAACATTGAAAATAACTTTTTATTTTAAGTACATAATTGACTAATTCTAGCATGATGTGATCACAGCTAGTGTGATATTTGTGAACTTTTCATGCCTTGCTCACTTATAGTGTGATGTAATGATTTATGGATGTTAGCAATGAAGGTGAACTATGTTAGAAATTAGATTTTTTTTTTTTTTTTTAATTGTTGGGAAACAAGATTTTATGAAAACATGAATGGTTCTACATTTGTCATTGATAGTATGATTGGCACTGTCCAAACTTGTAGTTCTTGGATTTTAAGATGTTTTTGGAATTTATAAAACGTTTCTGAATCTAATGATCATATTCTACAATTAAGTTGTTGAAATGTTGAATGGAATAAGATAATAATAATAATAATAATAATAATAATAATAATAATAATAATAATAATAATATTGTAATTAAAATAATTATAATTAGAAAAGCATGTTAAAATGTCACAAATAAGTAAGGAACATTTTACTTTTTCTGAAATACAAGCACTTTTCTAAAGAAAAATATGCTAAAACTTATATACATATTATAACTAATATTAAAAATTTTATAAGATATTTTAAAGAATTTATAAGCTCACTCAAACGATTCTCTTCATTTATGAGCAGTGCTTCAATATTTAGCGATAAAAGTTACGGAATTATGTATAAATTCTAAAAAATTTCAAGAAAATGAAATCAAATAATCAATAAAAAATGACTGGTTTGTGGACAGGACCAAATGTACATGCTATTTTCAAGGGGATTGGCGTTTTCTTTAATCCATACTTTCATATTTTCCATAAAAGCAACATTAGACTTACTTCACTTTGAAAATATTTTCTACTGATCAACCAAAGTATAAACAAACATCACAATCACCGTTGCAACTTACACATACCCTGATCCACTTTCAAAACACAATTTTCCAAAACAATCCAAAAAAATTAACCCAAACATTATATTATTCAAGCCATGTATGTCACACATATAGTAGTATAATTTCTAGTTTTTTGGATGTGTATACTCTGGTCACTTACTCCAACCATATAAAGAAATACTAGTATTTAAGAATTAAGACACAATTAAAAAAAGAAAAAAAGAAAAATGAGTACCCAAAGGAAATTAAAATGAGGCCATAAAAATCACAATGCATGCAAATATTATCGAAGATGAATGTTGCTATTCCTCATATTTCTTGTTGATCCACCCCATTTTAGAAGCCCATGTGGAGCAAGCATTTAAATTGACTTGCTATTTTGAGCCACCAACGCCTGAATATTACAAAACCATATAGTAAAAAATACATGTTACCCTTGATGATCATCAAACATTAAGAAAAAATATAACACAAGTGACAAAAAATTGAGCAATAATATAAAAAATTGTTCTAAAAAAAAGTGACAAAAATTATATTTTGCCACAAAAATTATTGTCAAATATATACATTATTGCTGATAAAATGAAAATTATTGTCACTTAATAGTTATTACAAGTGACAATATTAATATTGCCACACAATTCTTTCATCACTCATGTTAGACAATTAGTGTTAAAGAGTATTTGTAGGAGCTTTTGTTTTTCATACACGTGAAAAGTTGTTAAAAGAAAAGTGGATAGAAAGCAGCAGCTAAAGTTAATAATGTTGAAAATAAAACTTTAAAACGACAGAAGTTAGGTGGCGGATAGCTTTTAAGTTGAAGGTTGAAAAATATTTCTATTTAAGCAGTTGCAAACACATCCTTGACATAGTAAGATGGTGTTTGCAACTAATTATCAAAAGTGCTTATCTAATTGTGAGTTGCTTAAAGCTCTCTTTGACTATTTGAAAACTTTGATTATGTTGTAGTTCTTTGTTAAAAATAATCAAGAATGGTTTATAATCTCATAGGCAACTCTAGGCCTGCTTATGAGGTGCTGTAAACTATCCCTGATAAAAGCATATGTGACTATATATGGTCTTTTGAAGTGTTTAGAAACTTTGCTTACAGTGAATTATTTGATTATGTCTTTGTATAATCGGTTGTAAACACCATCTAAGTGAAAAAAATTATTGGAAGACAAACTTACCCCATTTTCCTTTGATTAAATTGAAGATACGTAAATGTGGATCCACAGGAAGACCAAGGGCTGCATACCTTTTATCATACAATGAGAACCTAGAAAAAAACCCATTTTTTGTTTAATGAGCCATGAAAATTAACAACAATGACAACACAACAACAACAACAACATCATGATCATAAAAAAATTTTTCAATTATTTTCTAATTTTACCCGGGAATAAAAGGGCCAAAGTTACTTGAGCTGCGTGGTCGATCACGTATAACAAGCTTGCTTCTAGTATTTGGAGCAACTTCGTCTTCAAAAATCAATTTTCTCTACATATTGTTAAATAGTGTACAAGAGAAAATAAATAAGTAACTTGAATAATGAATAAATTTGTGAATTCTACAAAATATAGGGAAAAAAAAGTCATTTCACATACTTTTTTGTTAAATAGCACTACAGAAAAATATAATATGAGTGACAAAAAATATATATTAATACAAAGATTGTCACCAGTAATGTATATTAAGTAACAATAACTTTTATTTTGTCACTAATAACATATTTTACGTGATAACAACTTTTATATTATCACTGTATAACTCAATAGAGACAATATTAACACATTTTAATTATCACTATTAAGTTCATTAAATCATTTTTTCTTGTAAAGTATAAATTTTTATTATTTTTTATATATACAATATTAGTGACAGTTTTCGAATTATCATTCAATTTTTTTTTTTCACTCATGTAATATTTTTTGGTACTGTAATTGCATTGTATACAAACCTTCATTCTTAACAATGAAGAGTCTTGAGCATTGTTTGAATCACCAAGAGGCACATTGGTATCACCAGCTACATTGCTTGAACTGCCTTGAATCTTCAATGGTCTACAACATGTGAAAATTAAGTTTAGCAGCACATGTACAATTTTAATAAATTTTTTAAATATATAAATTAGTTGTTAGTAACATTAATTTTTCTTTTTTTATATAATTTTTCAAAATACATTACCTTGACAGAGGCACAACATTTTCAAGCGTCACGATATTTTGTGCAGAAGAAGAGTCTGGCTGAGTGTTGAGATCAATCTTCGCAGCAGATGATATCTGCAAGAGGAATATAAAACTCTAACATATGAAAAAGAGAATAAAGAAAATCCATAACATTATTCTCCTTGTTATATCTTTAGCAATTCAGATTTTAAGAGGGTTTATTAGATTCTTGATAGTGTCATTATTTAAAATGGGAGGTCAAAAATAATAATACAACTTCCAAGTTATCTTTAAAATTTACTAAATATCCATATATTTCTTTTTTGATGATGCGAATCTTCTTATTTAAAAGTATATTTAAGATTTTCAGTTTTATATGTAGCACAAAAAAGTAGTGACGATGCCAGAGAGATTTCAATGGGATCCCAAGACCCCACTAAATATATATATATATATATTCTTTTTTCAACTAGTATTTATACATATATAACATATTTAAATATTAGACTATAAATATGTGTGCCTATGTGTGCATGTATAGGATTCCACTGTCAAATTGGCAGCAAATCACTAAATAAAATCTAGAGTAAATTGCATTAAAACCCCCAACCTTTGGGGTCCAGTACACTTCACTCTCCAAGCTTTTCAAATGTGCGATTAACCCCCCAATGATTGAAAAACGTGCTTTTTGCGCCCTTTCACGAACTTCGTTAGAATATTCCGAGAATATTCCGTTTTTCTACAACTAAATTGCCAACAATTTAACGGAATATTCTCGGAATATTCTAACGGAGTTCGTGAAAGGGGGTAAAACGCACGTGTTTCAATTGTTGGGGAGTTAATCGCACATTTGAAAAGCTTGAGGAGTGAAGTGCACTGAACCCCAAAGATTGGGGGATTTAATACAATTTAGTCTAAAATCTATAACTCCAAAATAAGAAAATCTTGGATTGTGAAGAGTTAATCGAACTAAAATTTGAAGTTTAAAAAGACCTTCCATTTGACTATTTTTGGTTTTTTTTTTTATCAATATCAAACACGCCTTGAAACCTTATATTTTTCACATTTCTCTTTTAAATTTTGTCTTTTACTGCACTACGATTCATGCTTCTTAGACTTTTAATCAAAGCCATTTTGGTGAGTTAAAATTTTATATTTTTATTAATTTGATAGTATTTTAATGAATTCTTTTGTTAATATTCTTGGTAGTTTTTTGTATTATTAAATATGTGAATGTTTTCAATTATTTTAGCATAACATACATTTGGACATGCTAATTCACCATACTACTTTGATAGAGGTACTTTTTCATAGTTTATATTATTCAAACTATCAAATTTTCACTCTAAAAAAAATCATAATAATAATAAAATTTTTTATAGAGTTTTATTAACTATATATATTAAGCTCACTGAATCAAGATACTACATTCGCCACTTAAAAAAATATGAAATAATATTGCCTAAGAGAAACACGTCTTTGTACATAGATAATATACACAAGCATATAGAGATAATTACCACAATACGTGTGAGGCTTGCAAAATTATCAAAATATGTCCTGAGAATTGAATAATTACGGCTACACACTCTACTATCACACTCTACTATCAATTTAGCTAATATATAATTATAATTGCATCCCCTTATTCAGGGGACCTACTTGAATTATTTCAAAATTTCCAAAGGTTAATTATAATTATCTATCAAATGAACTAATGGTACTATAATAAAGGGTGTAATGATAATTATTCAAATTTCAAAGAATATTTTGATAATTATCCCTAAAGAAATTATGAGTATAAATAAACCTCTAGACACCAATGCTCTTACTTGTTCTGGTCCCATTTTTTCCACCGCAGCCAATAACTCAAGATTCGATAGCTTTCGTTTACCGGTCTCAAGAATTCTACAACATTATATAAATAGTTAGCAATGAAAATTTAAATAGGCCTTAGAAGTTTAAAAATGTTATATCTTAGTTAAATCCATGATATTGTTATGCAACATATATATATATAT
>JACFYI010003744.1:499973-511823 GCA_014898755.1 Handroanthus guayacan
GCATGCATAACACTTTCGGGCGGAGGTGATCAAAAAGCTCATTTTTCAAAAATAAGAGGGGGCTTTCTGTCTATTTTTTTTCATAGTGGGGTCAAGTGTTATTTTCAAATTTCACAGGGGGTAAATTGCATTTTACCCAAATTTTGACTAAATTATGAATTCTTTGAATATAGAATTTTTTTTAAATTTTTAATATAATTTCATTAATTATTAACCTAAGTTACGATTTACTAAAGAAGTAATAATAATTTCTCAAATCTCATGAAAGGTTACGGCATGAGATTAAGATATTTAATTATTTACACCCCTTAAAAAGTACAAGGGGTTAAAGAGTTCTTGTAATTGGGCGGCCTAAAAAGTACACTAGCTTCTAAGAATAAATTTTCGGAACCACTTTTTTTTTTTTTAAGTAACCAATTTAATTTAATTAATCTTGCTTCTAGAGAAATCGCACCAGTCAAACTAAATATATATGCTTTACAAATGAGTACATTGTTTTGCGTCTAAAAAGAAAATTATGATACTAAATTTCAATTTTTTCAATTTTATCTTTTAGATAACAAATATACTTTATTAAATAGGGCATCACACTTTATTAAAAGACATAGATATGAGAGTTTCTTTAGTATGAGTTATAACTTATAAAGATGGAAAACATTATTTTGTAACCCTCTTGTATATTCCCTTCTCTTCCCTAATATATATCATCAGGGGTAGGTAAAAATTCAATAACGTCTCTAAAATTAATTTTCAAGAGAAAATGCACTTTAAAAGAGAACAATTATGTCTTTAATTCAAGAATAACAAATTAATAAGAACATACATTCGATTATTATAGACCATTGTCCTTTGGATGAAGTAGCACTATCTCCATATTTTCATAATGGCGGTGCAAGGTTCATGTCTCACCAACAGTATATGGGTAATTATCTATCATATGCTAGTTTTTGTCTACTGAATAGTAGTTTGGATTATTTGAATTATATTTAATCATATATTTGATCTTTAAAATATATTTTTAATTAATGTATAATCGAATGAAATTGTTTCTTTATAAAAAGAAAAAAACATATGAATATATTATTCTAGTATTTCCCAAAGACTATATTATAATTATCAAACTTAAGACTATTTTATATATTATTTCAATTTAATAGGGCACTAATTAATATAATTAATCCAATACGACCTATCAGAGCCCCCCATAGTATCTTGTATTGTATTGTATATATATATATGAAAACATATTTTTAACCTAAAGAATCATTACAAAAAAAGAAAAAGAAAAAGAAAAGGGCGCTAAAGAAAATTGGAAAAGAAGAAAAGTTCAAAGAGGACGGTGAGAACATGGTGATACCAATTATCACGGCATAATAATAATTCTCGATTCATGTTTTTGCAAAATTTATCAAAATAATCAATAAGTAGAGAGAGAAAGAGAGCGCAAGAACCGGCGAAAGCACGATCTATGTATGAATGAGAAATCCGCCCACTCTTCTCTCACTTGCAATTGACTCTGCGATTATCAATTTCGCTGCTATATCCGACCTTTCGTTTGTGCCCGAACACATTCTGCTCGAGCTCTTCGTGGTATGTATGTATTTACTTTTGTATAATCTCCACCACTCTTCTCATATGTGTGTGTGTGTATATATATATTTATTTATTTGTGTTTGAATTTATACGGAAAGATGCTCTGTTTTTGGATTTATGATTTGCCCTTTTGATTGTTTGAAATGGGTGTGTCGTGATTTTGTGAATGGGTGTTTAGTATCTGATCTGGGGGTTTTGAGTTTTGAGGATATTTTGTTCCCTTTTTTCCCCCGCTGGTTCCGAAGTGGTGGATCAAATGATTTATGAAGATTAAGTAACATTTAGAAATGAAATGGAATTTTATAATCTGTGAAGATGCCAATTAGTTGGTCAACTTTCTGATTTAAGTCTAGGGTTCACAAATAATGAAATCTGATGATATTCAGTACGATATCGCCACTTGAAATATTGAAGTTAAAATTGCAAAGGAAACACAAGCATCCGTAAAATGGTTAATTACATTTTAAAGAAATTTAATTAAAGAGAAATTTTGATGTGGGGAGAATGATATCCAGTCTTGGAGGCTGAAATTGCATAATCGACTAGTGGTTGTATACATATTTATCTTTTCAGTCACAGTTAACTTCAGGAATGGTGTGAAATTTTGAAATCATCACTTGGAATAAACTTAAAATTTTTGCCTGTTGCATGTAAGATGACAGTTCGGTGCAGCACGATCAGTCTGTATTTCCGGTAACTGGGATATAGTTTCCAGTGTAGTGTTATTCCTTAGATGACAGCTCTATTTGCTTGATGCAGTAACGTTCACGGCCCTAATTTCATGTAGTGTTAGAACAATTAAAATAGATTCCAATCAGACAATTGAATCCAAAACATATGCCTAGGTAGTATGTAACTAAATAAGAAGATGAAAGGAGAGGAGAAAGTTTGTCTGCCTCCTGTTCTTTTGGATTAAGCTTTTGTAACTTGTGGTTCAAATCTTATGTTGATTCTTTTTAACGATGTATTCCTTGAGCCCATTGTTGTTTGTCCTGTTGACAAGAAGATTTGATCACCTCACTCCTATTAATGGGAACTATCGAGATCCTTTATTGTATGCTTAGCTTGATTTGTTTGCAGTTATTTTATTTGAACATTCTTGTGTAAATTTATTTTGATTGGTAGAGAACGTTAAAAGCTGGGAAACTGAATGAGAAGATTTTGAAGTTATTTAAAGCAACAGGCAAAGAAGAAATCCTTTCTGTCATTGAGTCACTTAATATCCAACATATTCTGGTTCCTGTTCTTCCTACCCGTAAGTTATGTCGTCATCTAATCATTTGGTTTGAGTATGATACGGCCTTTTTAATGACTTCGTAATTCTTGTCAGGATGTTCTGAGAAATTCTGAATCTGTTTGAGATTGCGTAACTGTGGAGCACTAAAGGAAAGCTGAACTAGTCCTTCTCAGAGAACAAAGTTGCTCTTAATTTGAATCCTGAAATAATGTCTCAAGTTATGATTAAAGGCGATGAGGTGGACATTGTCATTGGCGCTCTCCAGTCAGATCTTACGTCATTCATGGAAGAATGGAGACCAGTGTTCTCCCGCTTCCACTTAATAATTGTCAAAGATCCTGACCTCAAAGATGAACTCAAAATTCCTGAAGGGTTTAACCTGAACCTGTACACAAAGTCCGATATAGATAAACTCTTGGGCTCGTCAAGTTCTATTTCTTTTTCTGGCTACTCTTGCCGGTATTTTGGTTATCTTATGTCTCGTAAAAAATACATTGTCTCCATTGACGATGACTGTATCCCGGCTAGAGATAGTAAAGGACAGATAATTGATGCTGTAGCCCAACATATTACCAATCTCACAACCCCAGCTACTCCCTTTTTCTTTAACACTCTTTATGACCCTTTCTCTAAGGGGACTGATTTTGTCCGAGGGTACCCATTTAGCTTACGAAGTGGGGTCGAATGTGGTCTATCATGTGGACTATGGCTTAATTTAGCCGACTATGATGCACCTACACAGGCCCTCAAACCAGATCAAAGAAACTCTAGGTATGTCGATGCAGTTCTTACAGTTCCAAACCGTGCCATGATGCCCGTGAGTGGAATTAACATAGGTTTCAATAGTGAGTTAGTCGGACCGGCTTTACTGCCAGCTTTTAGGTTAACAAAGGAAGGCAAACTGAGGTGGGAAACAGTAGAAGACATATGGACTGGAATGTGCGTCAAGGTTGTCTGTGATCATCTGAAGCTCGGCGTGAAAAGTGGGCTTCCATATGTTTACAGACAGGAACGAGGCAGTGCCATAGAGAGTCTGAAGAAAGAGTGGGAAGGCGTGAAACTAATGGAGGATGTCGTTCCATTTTTCCAATCTGTAAGATTGTCTGAAGCAGCTGTTACAGCAGAGGATTGTGTGGCTGAGATTGCTGCGAAGGTTAAGGAGCAATTGGGACCCTCGAATCCGATGTTTGCTCGTGCTGCAGAAACTATGGTCGAGTGGATCCAGCTCTGGAAGAGAGTAAGAACTCAGTAGAAATTATGTCTTTCTAGTCCATCCTTGCTTTCTGTTTTTATCAAAGACATTGTTCTTGTAACAGAACTCTATTTGGAGAGGTGAGAAATAATTTATGTTAGTTTTGTTGTTATTCTTTTTGTGGAGTTATGAATGTTTATCTGGATAGATGATGCTATTTTTTCATCAGGGAATTATAGTGTTTTGTAATCATGTTTTTAACTTTGCTTGGGATTTTAAGGTGTTGTCTTTGTAACAAGGAATAACTACCTCAAAACTCCTGGAGCTTTAGTATAATCACCAAAATTTTTCTTACAGTTAGTTCAATTATAGTTACACTCCTAAAAACTTAACATATATTGACTGAAATATTACAAGATATTAAAATGTTACACATTTTTATTAAGTTTTTCGTCAATTGATTAATGGTGGGGGGTGTTTTTGTAAGTATTCAAACCTCAAGAAATGTTTTGATAATTATATCAAATTTGAAGTGTGTTGAGGTAATTATCCCTTGTGATTGTTGACTTGTATTTTCGTTCTTTTTAAACTTGCAATTTTAAGCAATAGACTTCCAAGCCGTTTTGCCAACTGCAAGGTCCAATCATTCATTCAATTGGGATTTTTCCTCATTGAATGAACTCTTATGTCATGTTTAACCTTAAGGGCTTCGATCGGTCCATATCAAGAAAAGATCAAAAAATTTAGTGAGGAAAACAAGAAAAAAGAGATAAATGTATAACAATTGAATCAAAAGGTTCCGCACTATGAAGCAAGAAAAGGGAAGGGGGAAAAAAGAAAAGCAAGAAAAAGAAAAAAGAAAAATTCATTCACATTTTCCTTTCTAAAATCCTAGATCCAAATATAGAGTTACGGCATGTTTGATATAATGATTTTGGTGAGGAAAAAAAATGTCAATAAAACTGATTTTATTTGCTTGGTTGGGAAAATATTGAAGGAAAAAGGGCCAAAAAAAAAACAAAAAAAAAGGTACTCGAGAGAATATGTAATTTAATTGGAAAAAGTCATTTTCCTCACAAAATGGAGATCAAAATGAAAGAAAAGTTTATTTAAATCTTTTTTCTTTTCTAATATATTAAGGCTTTATTTTTTTTTATTTTTTCTCAACATTTTTCGTAAATAAAAACAACAAACTTGAGATTTTATAATTCTTTAATTTTATTTTTCTATTTTATAACATTTTCTTTGTGAATCCTTAAGTCAAAATACTAAAATAGTTAATTGGATGTTCGGGAAGATCTCAGCAAGGAGAGGGAAGGAAAAGAAAAACAAAAATTTTAATAATGATGATGATGATAATGATAATATATATATATATATATATATATATAACAACAACAATAAAAAAAGGAACAGAAAGAAGTCTATGGAAATATTTTGGCGAGCAAACACAATTTTCTATTTCAAGAGGAATACTGAAAAATAAATTTATGGTAACATTTTAAGAGGATTTTCTAAATCAATCAGAATACCACTATAGAAAAATATAACATGAATCACAAAAAAATTATGTAACAATGTGAAATTTTGATTAATATTATAAATTAAGTAATAATAATTTTCATTTTGCCACAAATAATATGTTACAGATAATTTTTTTTTTTGTTACAATATAGCTTAATAATAAGAAAAATTAGCATTGTTTTGAATGTCACTATTAGCAACCAGTAATACATGTATAATGACAATAAAAAATATCACTATAATTTATAACAATATTTTCATTGTCTCTGTGTTGTCACTGTATGTGAGTCACCACTAATTGTCAATGAGAATTTAATTAAAATTTTTCATTATTAACTTCATTAAAATCATTTTTTTGACAAAATACAATTATTTGTCGCATTTTTTTTTTAAATAGCGATATTTTCACATTGTCACTCCTGTTGTTGTTGTTAGCATTATTATTTTTCATAGTGTACGCCTACACTTATCATGTGAATAGTACAGATTCCAAAACAAAAGACATCTGCCACTGTTTTTTGGATGCAGTGGCACTCCCTCTACTTTTTCATAGTGGAGATACAAGGTTCGAGTCCTACCAGCAAAATGTGGCCATTTGTCTACCGTATGATAGTCTTTAGTCATATATTTGGTATTTAAAAATGTATTCTTGAAATAATATTGATGTATAATCGAATATAATCGCTTCTCTCAAAAAAAAAAAAAAAAGACATCTCAAAGACAACAAATATTAATCACGCTTAGCACATAATGAACTGTGATCAAACTAATTATTATTAATTACCAACCAATGAAATTAATTAAATTGTCATTTATCTGATGTGTAATACATAATTTTAAATATTTTTATGAAGTCAATTTAAATATTATAAGGTAACAGTTGCAACTTTATTACATTTTCCTTTGTAGTCTTGTATTTTAAATTTCAAATCTGGCATAATTAATTTTTACTGTATTTTCCCATTTAATTCTTATCCAACAACACAGATTACATATATGTAGAAATGAAAAATAATTTTAATTCTCATCAATTTAATTACTTATTGCCTAATTAAGCATGTACTCTTTTATATTGTTTATATATTTTACTTCGGGCACATATATTTCGCTGAGAGGTCTTTCACAAAATTGAATATATGTATAAATTCAACATCGATGTAACGTACATACTCTTTTTCTTGATTTTTTTTTGTACTTTTTATTTTTCCCGACGAGTTTTGTCATATAATTTTTAATTAATTTTAGAAATTTTTTGCAGATTTGAAGAATTTGGGAGCAATTGGGAGATTTCAACTTGAGGTAATATCCTTTTTTTTGTGAGGTTTATTTGCTAATAGGTGTTGTTTCATATACATATATGCGTTTTTTTAGTCAATTTTAAAATTCATTTGATGAATTCTATGCTGGAAAATTTTGATTTTTTCTTTTTCTTTTTTTTTTGAATTGGGGAAGTTATTGATTTTGTCGAAGGTATTTTTTACTTTTCTCTTAATTGATCCATTTACTTTGGGATTATCATCCAAAGTTTAATTAATCTTGTTAATCTTAGATTAATTAACTAAATTTTGTGTATTTGTGAAATATTTTTCATCGTTGTGTGGTAAGATTTGTTGAAGGAATGTTATTATATCTTGTTAATAACGTTATCTAATTGATAGCGATGTGATTGGGATGAATTATTGATCATGTCCACACGAAAATCAGATGCCCTAAAGTAAAGATTCTAATAACAAATGTCATTTCAATTATGGCAGGCTTCCATTTTGTGCGATTCTAATACATAAAGGCCCTTTTAACTAATGAACAAGAAAATTTTATTTCACATGTGAATAACTACGATGCAGCTTGTTGACTTTCAGAAGACACGTTGGTCAAAATCTTTCATAGTTCACATGACTAGTGAACTTGCTCGTTAGAATAAATCAATACACCTAACACTGAGTTTGTTTAAAGAAATTGATAGAAAAAGCGCGTCATCATACGAAGTATTTACAATTTTAGAAAAAAAGAAAAAATGCTCCTTTTCTTGAAAAAATACCTTCTAATAGTGTGTCACTTCTTTGTTATATTGTTGCTAGTTATAATAATCTTTGTGTACACTGAAAAGTTTCAAAAGAGAACTACATATATTGAAGTGTTTAACTGCTCACTCTTACCCCAAAAATGTTGGGGTAGGTCTCAAAATAATTCATACAATTACATAATAAAGAAATTTTGTTATGAAGAAAACAAAACCACTTTGTGTTCTCAAGTTTGAACTTATAAGACAATATTTACTCATAGAATATAAAACTTGGTCCTTTTTCCATTAGGAAAAGAAATAAAGTTGTGGCTACTAAAGTCATATATTTTCAATAAAAAACCCAAAAAAAAGTGTGATCTTACCCCTCTTTTCTTATCAATTCAACTAGTTTCCTAACTCTTTTGTATTGCAACTTAGCAATAATACTTGATTAAAGAAATACCTTTTTATTAACGAAAAATTTAAGATGGATAAGATGCATGTGTGACAAATTTGTGATCAAATCCTACTGAATTTTAAAATAGAGCAAAATGTGTACGATTGGTGACACTTCTAACGAACTTGTGATAAGTTACTATAATAACTTTTTGATATATGATGGAATAATTCCATCACAAAAGTTAGTTTTGTGATAGACACCATTCGTCATAAAAACAATCAATCACAAGGCATAATATACTAACGAATTTGCAACAAAACAAAATCCATTGTAGAATTATGTTACTGATGGTTCAGTAAAATCGTATATATTTTTTCATTACTAACGAGGGTGTTTCTTTTAGTGGTTACAATGAATCGATCCCTCAAACCTATTTAGGAATAACATTTCAAATTTCATATGGAATAAAATGGAGAATTATTTAATTTTGTGATTTTTATCTTATTCTTATATAGTATTTTTCTAATCCACAGCAATAAATGGAGCAAGGATCGTCACATAAATCACCTTCAGCTTCTTCAGGGCAAAACAAGCAACCCTACTTCATCGGATCAAACTTAAACTCTGAACTGAGTCAAGTAGTGCAACCATTGCTTCAAGAACGTTCTAATGATAATGAAAAAGGAGAAAGGTTAGAGCAATTATGAACTCAAAAGTTGTCATTATGTTAAGTTTGGGAATTTAATTTCTTATTTACCATATAATCACATTTGTGCATTCAAAAACGTGTCAATATCTTTATTATTTCTAACTAATAATTTTCTTGTTGTGAATTACCTTAGTAATGCTCAAACGACTAGATTTCAGCCATCAAATCTTGAGTTGTTGAGTTCTTCACAAAGCAAGCAAGCAGATTATACAAGACCATCATTATCGACCATTCCATTCCATGTAATTGCTTTCACACCATTATATTTACTTGAAGTGTAGGGTCAGATTATCTATTTTTTCCAATGTGTGAGCAATGTTATATGATTATTTATATGAATGAATTATTTATACGTTAGGGAGAGATCCGAGCACAATCTCATGGTGCAGAAGATTTATTTGGGGTCTATTTAAAAGGAATGTCACATTCACATGATCAACAATTGTAAGTATCTTTCCTCTTAAATAATTCATTTTGGCCCTTGTGAAAAAGGAGATTTATTCATATATTTTAGTTTTGTTTAATATTATACACAAAAAAAAACCGAATATTTACCCTCTAAACTAGGTTCGAAGAAAATCAAGTGTCTAAGAGTGACAATGTCATAGTGCCTCGTGGACATGATCTATTGACACATGACGCTAGCAACAATAGCTCTCACATTCATTCATCAAATCTACCAATCGAATTTCATTCTCTGGCTTCATCTTCTAGATATCAAGGACAATGGGTTGGATCCTTTCAAACTTCTGTAAGATACTTTGGACATTCTACCTATTAAGTGATCAGATATGTTAACTGGCTTTATCTCCTAGATAAGTCATAAGATAATATTTATTGCAGGGGTCATTTGGAAACCTATTAGGTGACTCAATAGTTGTGAACGCATTGCATCCCCACTGGGGGACACATGGATCCTCTGTTCCATTAAGGTAAACAAACGTACTACTATCACAAGTAATTGTTACTTCAATTTGTTTTTAATTATTGAATGCCGTATTGAAGGAAAATAAAACCTCATTTTTGCGTAATATGATATATCACATTACATAATTTCTCATTGTAGAATTGGAGTTAATCAGGGAATTCCAAATCCAATGAATGTTACAAGTGTTTTCAATGAAGGAACCAACAACCCAAATTTTGGTAGCAACTACTTACATTATGAAAGTCCTTCCAATCAAGCTAGTGGTAGCTCATACCACTCTCAAGGCCGTACCATTTCAGGACAAAAGGTTTGGCGTTATCTATACTTTTTAATAAAATAGCACTTTTTATTTTGTATGTTTTTGTTTAATTTTCTAAAATATCTTCATTTTAATAATAACAAAAACTATCACTATATATCCTTTATATTACTATAAGACACTCAAAAATTAACTGCTATTTATTTGATCACTCATATCCCACCAATAATTCACTAGCTTTTTTTATTGGGTACTTTTTGTTTTCCTTTTCATATTGTAGCCGTTTTCTTTCCCTTTTCCATTTTGTATGGTCAAATTCTTCCATTTCTTTGAATTGTTGAATGTTGATGGGTTCTTCAAACTCGTAAATGTTATTCGAATGCGTAAGGTAGTGCAAAGTAGTACTTTAGATTTATTTCAAGTTCATGTGCCAAACTTATACCTCTGTCTTTCAAATTGCATTTCCCAAAAACTAAAGGCAAGTTTTTTACTATCTGTTACTTCAAATCACCTTGTAATGTATGAGTGTGGAGTAGGTTAATTTACGTCTCATTCATGCATTAATTATGTACATACAAAGTTCTATGTCTACATGCCCTCGTCTATAAGCATTTTCTATTATACATGTATACAACACTATAGTTTACATAAGGTTTGTTTGGTCGATTGGTGTCTATACAATGCACATGCATCGTATGTATCCATGTACATCGATTGTATTACAATTATTAGATGCATGCATCAAGTATGCACCAGTCCTTATGCTATTTTGTTGTTCTTTTATCACACATCGAGTGTACGCCAACCGTTAGTATATTTTATTGCTCTATTTTTTCTTATCTTGGTAAAAGGCAACAAAGTTCTAGAATTGACTTCAACATTTTCAGAGGAATAATTGTACAAAATGATGAATGCTAAATGGAGAAAACATACTAGTTTTACATTTGAAATGTGACATATAATACTACTTTTTTCAGTTATTTGGTCAAATATTTTGTTTCTACCAATTGTTATTCTAATACTTTAGTTAAAAACTTGTCCAAGTATTGCATCTTTCATATAACAATGGATAAGTGGTTCAATTCGCAGACTTTACCTACAATTTATTATGCAATATCTACGACGTTGTTAAAAATGTTATATATGTATATATATACATATATATGATTTCAGTTGAAGTCATTCCATATATCTCTTGAAAGTTTAATTCACATATTACTCTACCTTATACATTGATTATTTTACTTGTTTTGTTGTATTAATTCTACTTTGTAGAGGAAAATGACATGGGAAGAGGATAATATTACTCCAAATCAAAGACGATGGAATCTTCTTATGCAGGGCGATCAAGGAAAAAGCTCAAGCACTTCGGTATCTTATGGTGAAAGGTAAAAACAACACTCTAAATTCAAATGTAATGAACTAAATATTGGACATTATGTCAATAATTTGTAAAATAAAATGGATTTTTCAGGTTCACGTTATATGATAAAAGGTATGCAGAAATGGGCCTTCCTTTGGATCCGCATCTGCGCATTTTCAATGCAACCAAGGAAAAAAGTAAGATATTTTTTATTCTTTAATTAAGAGATGTGTCACATATGATTTTGAATATATCTTCATTGTTCAATTTGTAGGTACGAGAGGATCAAAAAAATAGTAAATCGACTTGTTTCTTGGCTAGGGCATCAGAGTTGCATTTGAGTCATCTATATATAGACTTTTGTCTTAGTGTTGTTAATACTTTCTTGGAAAAATTATTTAGTTTCTAAGTTATAATGTTTGTTGAACTCATATTTGTGTTAATCTTTTCATTATGAGATAAAATTAAATTGTAGGAAATTTTAAATACTGACTTCCCTCCCTATAAATAGAAGTGTGCATTAATTATTTGTGAAGTTTTGTTTCTCAAAATTCTTCTTTGTTAGGTATAGGGAAAATATAAATGAACTCTTACGGCATGATTGGTATGCATGAATGGAATTAGATAAGAATGGAATGGTTTT
>JACFYI010003744.1:528023-544626 GCA_014898755.1 Handroanthus guayacan
TATAATATCTGAGTTTGTGCATTCTAGGAGGGGCAAAGGTTATAAAACAGTGCATGTTAGGAGGACAGTTGATTTTATGTACACCATGTGCCTTCAGCGCATTCATGATGCCAAACGTGCATTAAGTTGAATAGTTTAAACTAATTGTTAGGTCAGGTTGAATCTCATTGGTCTCCACAGCAGATCATTGTGCATTTATGCTTGTTTAGAGAATGTCTGTTCAGATGAGATGAGGATAAATGTGTTGTAGCGGAGCAAGCATGCATGTTAATACCATATGAGCAACTAGGCTGTGGTCTAGTTTCTAGATTCAAGAAGCACCCTTTTGATCTAACAATGTTTAGGCTGTTTGGTCATTGGTTTTAAGGCGAGTGATACTGGTTAATTCATTCATGAAGAATCAGTATACCTGATGGATAAATCGGCTTGTTTAAAATATTCCCATTTCTTTATCTCTGCTAACATATGGCTTTGCTTCTGCAAATTCTTTTATTAGCTCATCTGACCCCGATGCTGGAGCTGAAAAAACTGAGACAGAAGCTGATCCTTCAATTAGAGCTTCACCTGCTGCTGAAGAGGTTGAATCTGTGGGCAGGCCTGTAAACAGTAATGAACCAATCACAACAGTTTTGGCAAAGGCAGGTCATACTTTGGGGGGAGCTGAGGCTGAGCTTGTTCTCAATCCACTTAGACTTGCTTTTGAAACAAAGAACATTAAAGTTGTGGAGCTTGCGTTGGATTGTCTTCATGTAGGTGCCCATTTTGTTCATTGTTGAGTTTATAAAGTTTCTTTTGCAGTTAGGTTATTAGAGTTTTAATGCTTACCTATACAAAAGTAGATTATTGTGGTTGGTGTGGGTTCCTTATATACTTATTACTGTGTATACTTTGAACCCTTTTGTGTTGGCATTTAATGCTCTAAAATAATGAAAAGGAAAATAAGTCATTCTCTTTTCAGATTCCTTCTCCTTGTGTTCAAAAGATAATTCACTAAGCATGCGGCATGCCAAGTTGCCGACATTCTTAAACAGCTAGAAATCTCTCATGGAGGAATCTCTCAAGTACCATGGGGGCTAATTAAGTTTTTACCTTACCTTTTACCTTTTCTTTCTCAATGCAGAAACTCATTGAATACAATCATCTAGAAGGCGATCCTGGTCTTGAAGGTGGGAAAAATACGCAATTATTTACAGACATCCTCAGCATGGTCTGCAGTTCTGTGGATAATTCATCACCTGACAGGTACATTCATTGGCAGATTGAAACAAATGCTTTTCTGCGTCTTTGGTATTTGCGAACATAACCTTGGGAAATAAAATGCAGTACTACTCTACAAGTGTTGAAAGTGCTTCTTACTGCCGTAGCATCGACAAAGATGCGAGGTGCGTCATGTTTATTTTCAAATTGTCTTATTGTCATATCTTTCCTTATGTTGCTATCGCCTTTCCTGGTTTCATCACTTTCTGGTAATTCCTTTTATTTTATGTGTTAAGTGTTTGCATCCTCCTTTTCTTCCAGTAAGAGGAATTTTCTGCCCATATATGGCATTTGGAGTTTTTGTATATAAAAATGTGTGGAATAGGGAAAAGGGACTTGATAATAAAGTACATAGTAGAGGAACTGTCCTTTTGCAGTTCATGGTACTCAATTGGATCTATCCTTGTGCAGTTCATGGTGAACCATTGCTTGGAGTCATCAGGGTTTGCTACAATATTGCTCTTAATAGGTATGCTTTGAAAAGGTGCCATTGTCAATTTGATTTACAGATTATTTATTGATTATAACAATGGTTTAAATGTTTAGCAAGAGTCCTATAAACCAAGCGACGTCAAAGGCCATGCTAACACAAATGCTTAGTATAATTTTGAGACGGATGGAAACAGATGTGGTATGCAATTGAATTTCCTTCTGAATCTTTGTTTAGTTGCATGATGGGGTTGATGGACACAGAGGTATTTTTGTACGGAAAGTAATTGCGTTTGGTGATTCAGGTCTCTTCAAATTCTTTTGAGCCCACAGAAACTTACTTGGAGGATGGTTCCAATCCAGTGGTTGAAGAAGTGTCATCCAGTGATCATAATGAGCCAAGTATGACTTTGGGTGAAGCACTCTCTGTCAAACAGACAAATAATACATCTGTTGCTTCTGTTAATGAAATTCAAAGTCTTGTAGGTGGCACTGATATAAAGGTACACAGTTACTGACATTGGTGAGGCCATGCCAAGATGAGCATTCGCTTTGCTTATGTCTCATTGTCTTTTACCAATTTTTGAGATGTTTTGTCTCTGAGCTTCTCTAAGATTTGCCTATGTGATATAATTTTGGTTATACTCATATTGTGTAGGGTTTAGAGGCTGTTCTTGAGAAAGCTGTGAATCTTGAAGATGGTGGAAAAGTCACAAGGTATGGCTACTATACTAAGGCTGAGGTTGGATAGCTTGGAAAAGAATTATGCCAAGCTCTATTGTTTGATTTTTTCACTTTGCAAGTACACTCAAACGGGGAGTGCCGGGATCAAAACTTTGGAGTTAATTTATTTTCGTTGTTTTACTATTTTAATTTCTAATTTTCTAGGGGGGTGGACCCAGAGAGCATGAGTGTTGGACAACGTGATGCTTTACTTCTTCTCCGCACTCTCTGTAAGGTTTGTATCCTTAGTATTTTCTTTACATTCTAGTTCAAAGTTTCTCCATGCCATCACATTGCTCAAATCATATAATGTGTTTGCAGATGGGTATGAAGGAGGATAATGATGAGCTTATGACCAAAACACGCATTCTGTCTCTGGAGCTCCTGCAGGTTAGTTTTGCAGATCTTTCTGCATATAAGAATTTTATTATGGGGTTAGTCGAATGTAGAAACTCTTAGTTTCACTTGCCTTAAACGTTTTAGGATTTTTCTCGATGTTTACAGTGTAAGAAATCTAACTTTTTGTCTTTGTTTCGTTATGTACCAGGGAAAAGCTTTGCTTTAATGTTTTACTATTGTGTATGTGAATGAAATGTTTGTATAATGAGCATTTGGCCTAACGTGATGTATTTAGATTGATAGACAGACCTGAAATTTTAAGGACGTGTATTTTTCTTTGTCCTTACTATGGTGCTTTTCTGATAGTGTTTTTGCAGGCTTCTGGTACTTTATCCAGAGGGCATCTTTTCTTTAATACTGATTCTTGCCCACACCTGTTATCTGTTTCGATTTCTTAATGCTTGTTTTCAAGATTTTGTGCACTCACGTAGATCCCTCACTTGCCTTCATCCATCTGTCAGTAGGCTGAGTGCTGGTTGCGTCAGTCATCCCTTGCCACCTACTACATTTCGCAGGAACTTTTTGAGAAGAAATTGTTCTTCATCTTCCTCTGTTTATGCTCCTTCATGAATGCCATTGCTATCTATTTTTAGTCCTAGTTCCGGTATCAAATTTGCTTTCTGGTACATCATAACTTTGCTTCCTTTTCTTTGAAGGCCACGTAACCTGACTATTTTGACAATGAGTCTGATATAATCTTTTTTTGGAAATTATGTTCCTACATGCATTGAATAGCCATTGTGAACGATGATTTTCTTTTCTTTTCTTTTTGAATATCTAGTCTGAATTCAGGGTGTTGATGGAGTGGGATTCGATTGTTGGAGTAGTTGACTGATTCTCAGTTATTAGAAAAATTATTTTATGTTGTCTCGTATGTAATTTTTTATCAGCTCTATTACTGATAATGTGGATGCACATTTGCACATTGAAATTGCGGTAAAGAGCTTGCTTGTCTTTGATGATTTCTTTTCAGAACAGTGGTATAGAGATAGTTCCACGTAACAAAGATGACATATAGTGTTATTTACGACAAATGCAGGGTTTATTGGAAGGTGTTAGTTACTCATTCACAAAGAATTATCAATTTATTGACTCAATCAGAGCACACCTTTCATATGCATTATTACGAGCATCGGTGTCGCAGTCTCCTGTAATCTTTCAGGTATAGTTTTGTTGTCTCCTTGTGTTCTGTTCTTTCGTGTTGTGCCTAAAAACTGTTCCAGTTATAGTGCTAATAGTTTTGTTTTTATACATTGGCACTTGGCAGTATGCAACAGGAATTTTTGCAGTTCTTCTCTTGCGGTTTAGGGAAAGTCTCAAGGTATGACAAGACAAAAATTTTGTGTGCCTACTTTACTAGAAAGGAAATAGAAGGAAGAAGAGACATTTGATTTTCAGTTACTTCTTCAAGCTGATATTTAATCCTTTTACAGGCTGAAATTGGAGTCTTCTTTCCCGTAATTATTCTAAGATCTTTGGATGGCTCAGATCTTAACCAAAAATTAAGTGTTCTTCGGTATGTTTTTTTCCTTAAAACAATGTTAATTTTCCAAATATAAACATGATCTATGTCATCAGGTAGCTTGCTTTTATCATCAATAGCAATCCTGACCTGAACCTCTGCTTGATTGTGTCAAAATGGCTGACGCTCTGCCTGCTCATGTTGCTTTTTGAAATTCTAATTATAGTAACTAACTTTTTCATCTAAACTAAATCGATAGGATGCTGGAGAAAGTCTGCAAGGATCCTCAGATGCTTGTGGACCTTTATGTGAACTATGATTGTGATCTTGAAGCACCTAACTTGTTTGAAAGAACGGTATGTTTTTTTCTTGAAAATAAGATGCTTCCTTTAATTAATGCCCAAGACTTTGCTCATTCTGTGACCTCTTCTTGTTTAGATTTCCACATTATCTAAAATTGCTCAAGGTACTCTGAATGTGGATCCCAAGTCTGCTACGACATCCCAGACAGGGTCAATTAAGACATCATCTCTTCAGGTATGTATTTGTCTATCCTTACAGACCTTACAATTTCTTGTTCTTTTGAGATCTGTCTGTCTGCAACATCGCCTATTCAATTTAACTGGTTGACCTGTGTTGGCACTTTTAGGGTCTTGTGAATGTACTCAAATCATTAGTGCTCTGGGAGAAGTCTCATAGAGAACCAGAAAATCAGAATAAGGACAAGGCATCCTCCGAGGAAGAAGTTTCATCTAGAGAAGTGGACGAATCAAAAAGTAGGGAAGATTCAGCAAACAATTTTGAGAAGTTGAAGGCTCATAAATCAACCATTGAAGCTGTTGTCTCTGAGGTATGCAGATATGCTTGGTGTGCAGATATGCTTTTCTTTTGTTTCTATGCTATGGGCTGCACTGTTCAGATTTTTTAGCTGTTTCCCCTTGTTTTCTCTTTTTCCCCCCCAAGTATATGTTTGAGCTCTTATACGGGACTCTTATGCTTCAAATTTGTGCAGTTCAATCGGCAGCCAGGAAAAGGCATACAGCATTTAATATCCAGTGGGTTGGTGGAGAAAACTCCAGCTGCAGTTGCTCAGTTTCTCCGAAATACTCCTAATTTAGACAAGGTAGCTGTTATTTTCTGCTTTTGGACAGTGTCCTGGGTTTATCGTTTCCAGATAAGAGTATCTTATGGATAGAAATTTCCAGGCTATGCTTGGGGATTACTTGGGCCAGCATGAGGAATTCCCTCTTGCTGTCATGCATGCATATGTGGATTCTATGAACTTTTCTGGAATGAAGTTTGACATTGCAATTCGTGAATTCCTTAAAGGCTTTCGACTTCCGGGGGAAGCTCAGAAGATAGATCGCATAATGGAAAAGTTCGCTGAGCGGTATGTACATTGTGTCGCTGCATTTGGTTGCATTAGGGAATAAAAATCATGCATATGATCCAGCCGCATACCAGAAAAGTGAGAGTTAAACCATGGTTAGTAGATGTAAAAATGATGATCTGCACTGAAAAAGAACTTGGATCTTCCTTAATGCCTGAACACATAATGAGCTTAGGAAATGTAAACCACTTGGTCCTTATTGTGGAAAGTTGTCTACCTTTTAATTGATCGTAAAGAAGAATAAGCATCACTTATTCAGTTCGAAGAAAGAGTCCTTTGAAGTTTGAACCTTTTTATGCCTTCCCCAAATTGGCAATACAGCATCTGATGGGCTCACAAAAAGTAAAATTCACAAAATCTGGTCATGAACATAATGAGAGCCCATTAAGTGAGGTGCAATATAAAAGACTGGGATGACACACAAAACCTTTCGCCATCAATGAAGCTATTACAGTTCATTGCAAATCAACCCCCAACGACAAAAAGGAAAACCTGCCTGGTGGCAATTTCTATTTGTGGTTTTATTTGCATAATCTAACTCTATGTTGCTACTGAAAAGCAGCACTGGTTATTGTCTGGACACTTGCTTCATAGAAATCCCTTAAAGTTAGGATTGGCATGGGTTAGATATTGCTGGTTCAGGTAGTTTGGAATGGGAAACCCACATATTGGGTAGCTTTTTTGCTAAGCAACACTGATGGAAAAGTCGGGTACCCAGTTTTGGTGGCCCATTCTTTGAAACTTCTCGAAATAATTTTGTTTTTCCTTTGGAAACTATTAGAACTAAAAAATAATGCATTTGTAATTTTTGTAATCTTTTTCTCTAGGGTGTTTGTCAGTATGCTGATGTACAAGACCTAAAATTGCTTGTTGAGATTGAAAATTGAAAATTTCAATGGTAACAAATAAGATAGCTAATAAACCAAGTATTAATTCCATAAGTGCTAGTCTGAGACAGAGGTTGCAGATAAATTGGAATGCTTTTGCATTTGACAATACTGAGACAATGTGATATTAATTAAGGCTAGTATTTCCAGATTCTAACATTGTGGTGTCCTTTTGCAGCTACTGTGCAGACAATCCTGGCCTATTCAAGAATGCAGATACAGCTTATGTGCTTGCTTATGCAGTTATAATGTTGAATACTGATGCTCATAATCCAATGGTGTGGCCGAAAATGTCGAAAAGTGATTTTGTACGCATGAATGCCATGAATGATGCTGAAGAGTCCGCTTCTCAGGAACTCTTGGAGGAGATATATGATTCCATTGTGAAGGAGGAGATAAAAATGAAAGATGATCCTACTGGAACTTTGAAAAACAGTAAGCAAAAACCAGAAGGGGAGGAGAGAGGTCTCATCAATATTCTCAATCTTGCTCTTCCCAAAAGAAGCTCTTCAACTGAATCCAAGCCTGAGAATGAGGCAATCATCAAGCAAATTCAGGCTGTAATAAAGGATAAAGGAGGGAAAAGGGGGATCTTTCACACTTCACATAGGATTGAACTTGTACGTCTCATGGTTGAAGCTGTAGGATGGCCGTTACTTGCTACTTTTGCTGTTACCATGGGTGAAATAGATAACAAACCCAGGATTAGTCTTTGTATGGAAGGATTCAAAGAAGGCATACACATAACACATGTTCTTGGAATGGACACCATGCGCTATGCCTTTTTGACATCTTTGATAAGGTAATTCTCGTTTACTGTTAACTTGTGTTGCTTCTTGTTTCTGATGATTGGTTCGGCCTCAGTTTCCATCCCATCATCTTAAGTGATTGTAACATCCTTGGTTTTCTCATGAATTTATCCTAACGATAACTAATTAAATTTAGAGTTCTTGCTAATGATAACTAATTAAATATTTGACATAACTATAGAATTCTTGCTTTATAATTTAATTTTGTAACAGCAGTGGATCTGCTCTCTTCATTACATAGTACCATTTGACCAGATCAAAGCATGATATGATGCTTCTGAAAATGGTTGCAGGTACAATTTCTTGCATGCACCAAGAGATATGCGTGGCAAAAACGTAGAGGCGCTACGCACATTGCTTACTTTATGTGATACTGAGATCTTTGCCTTTCAAGACTCTTGGTTTGCCATTCTAGAATGCATCTCCCGACTTGAGTATGCTGTATCATGGCCTGCTATGACTGCAACTATCATGCAAGGATCAAATCAAATCTCTAGAGATGCTATTATTCAATCTCTGAGAGAGCTGGCAGGCAAACCAACTGAACAAGTATTTGTGAATAGCGTTAAATTGCCTAGTGAAACAGTAGTGGAGTTTTTTACTGCTTTGTGCAGTGTGTCGGCTGAGGAATTAAAACAGATTCCTGCTCGTGTTTTTAGCTTGCAAAAGGTTGTTGAAATTAGCTATTACAATATGGCTCGTATACGCATGGTAAATTTCTTCACCTGCCAAATTTACACTATTGTTTTGAATTTCCATTGCTACTTTCTTGGATGCTTCTATGGCAGCTGATTTATTTATTTATTATTCATTTTTAAATTAATTCAGCTCTACACTCGTCATGTGGGGTAATACTTCCCCTTTCCGTTATATCTCCATAATTGCGATGCTCTACATCAAAATGCATTACTATCTTAGCACACTACCTATTTATGACCTCAACAGAACTGGATATTCTGACCATGTGAAAATGTTTATTCATGTACAGCCAATAAATGGTAGAGTGAGGGTTTGTATGCCTTAAGCATTTGTAATTAGTTCACCTTCCACATTCGTGAACTTAACTCAACAGTACACTACAATCCACTTATGTGGGTCAGCTACATGGATGATCTTTTCCCACCCTGCTCTATCAAGCACTTGCAAAGTCCAAATTCTCTGGTTTTTTCCATTTCTTTGACTTGCCTAATCTCATGGCCCACATAGGTCCACATAGAACATGGATGAATCGTCGCAGATGGTTTTCCTACTATTGTGTATGTTTCACTTACCAACTTATTGCTATAGCCACATCTTATTATGTCTTTTACAGTTTTTCTCATATCATGTTAAAAGCTTATTTTAGCTACGCTTTATTTACCAAGATGTTTTTACAGCTCAAAATCTGGTCACCCCAAAAATGTTTTTATGCTGATTTTTCTTACCCTGTTGACAAGGATATGCATATCTTTGTGTGCATGATAACGATGAATTTTGTGAATGCATTGTCATGAATTTTGTGAATGCATGCCTGCTAGACATTTATAGCTTATTTGATCTATTTCAGGTTTGGGCTAGAATATGGTCTGTCCTGGCCCATCATTTTATCTTTGCTGGGAGCCATCCAGATGAAAAAGTTGCTATGTATGCCATAGATTCTCTACGGCAACTTGCTATGAAATATTTGGAGCGTGCTGAACTCGCAAACTTCACCTTCCAGAATGATATTTTAAAACCTTTTGTTGTCCTCATCCGAAGCAGCAGAAATGAATCTATACGAAGGCTTATAGTGGATTGCATTGTTCAAGTATGTATCCCTGATATTATAATTTCCCATCTTTGAGATTTTCTATTGTTTGACAACAACATGTTTGCATGGGCATGACAGATGATAAAATCTAAAGTTGGAAGCATAAAGTCTGGCTGGCGGAGTGTGTTCATGATTTTCACCGCTGCTGCAGATGATGACTTGGAACCCATTGTTGAAAGTGCATTTGAGAATGTGGAACAGGGTTAGAATCAACTTCTCTAATTTCTAGCTTTCTTGTATGTTTGTTTAAAAAGTCATGTCTGACATACTGGAATGCTGCAGTTGTATTGGAGCACTTCGATCAGGTTGTCGGGGATTGCTTTATGGATTGTGTCAACTGCCTGATTGGATTTGCCAATAATAAAAGCTCTCACCGCATAAGTTTGAAGGCCATTGCTCTGCTGCGCATATGTGAGGATCGTCTTGCAGAGGTTTGTTATCAAATAGCTTTTCTTCACTTAAGAGTTTTTATTTTCTAGTAATGATGAGATTTTCTTATGTCTTTCTCTAGTTTCTTGACATCTAACAAGATGTGGTCATTGGTTTTGTTGTTTTGTTCTCAATCGGCCTTGATTTGGTTGATTATTTGTTGGTCCTTTCATCTATGCCAGAAAAATAACTGATGTATTCACGATTACTCATTGAGAAGTTTTTACCAACAAGATAAAAGTGTGAATTCTTTCGTTTGTGAAATTTGTCAAATAAAATGAGTGCTTGAAATCCTTCTGTATGATGGAGATTTGTTTCTTGAAATTGGGCAAATAACAAGAATGCTTAAAATCCTTCTGTACGATGGAGATTATTCCGAACTGTTATCTACTAAATTGTACTTTTGCTTTTTTCTCTGTTTTATTTGCTATTTTTGATGTTTGAGTTAATATTTTCACATTCTCTGCTGGACCTCATTTTTCTCAAATTCTGTAGAAAATGTTGAGAACCAATTGATTATCATGACTAGCCAATGTTATAGAAAAAAGTTCAAATGTTTGACGATGAAAACACCCCGCTGTCAAAGAAGGAATGAGTAAAATGAAAAAATGAAAAAGAAAACAGTGTGGAGAATATTATATATATATATATATATATCCTGGCACATCTTTACTCATTTATATTAAATATTTTGTAGAACTTGTCTACTGTACATATTCTCCAAGGCTGTTGGTATTTTGGAATGGTCTCATTGATTTATATGTTGGTCTTGTTTGCATGAATAGAAAAATCATCTGTAGCCAGTGATAACTATTGGTGCTCAAAAACTTGAAACACAGTGATCGCTTATCTCTTTTCTCATTCCAGGGCCTTATACCAGGTGGTGCTCTGAAACCTATTGACATCACTGCTGATGAAACTTCTGATGTTACCGAGCATTATTGGTTCCCTATGCTGGCTGGTCTTTCTGACCTGACTTCTGATCCAAGAGCAGAGGTCAGAAATTGTGCGCTCGAGGTTTTGTTTGATCTGCTGAATGAGAGAGGCAGCAAATTCTCATCTTCATTTTGGGAGAATATTTTCCAAAGAGTCCTGTTTCCTATCTTTGATAATGTGAGACATGCTGGAAAAGAGAGTTTTACGTCTTCTGGGGACGAATGGCTTCGTGAAAGCAGCGTTCATGCATTACAGTTGTTATGCAACCTTTTCAACACTTTTTACAAGGTAGCCCAAGTTTGTGGGATACAATCTTTAATTAACAAGGCATTCAAAATAGTTTTGTGATAATAGATGTTTAACTTATGTAGGATGTGTGTTTTATGCTGCCTCCACTGCTCAGCCTACTTTTGGATTGTGCCAAGAAAACTGATCAATCAGTAGTTTCAATATCTTTGGGTGCATTAGTCCATCTTATTGAAGTTGGAGGACAACAGTTCAGTGATCATGACTGGGATACTTTGTTGAAAAGTATAAGGTACACACTCTCTCACACATTCATACACACACACAAAAAAAAAACAGAGAGAGAGAGAGAGAGAGAGAGAGTCTCAGAGTCTTTCTTCCACCTTTTGTGGCTATTTTGGTTTCACTGGCTTATTGATTTTGACCAGGGATGCGACATACACAACTCAACCCCTTGAGCTTCTTAATAATCTGGGTGTCGAGAATACTAAGCATCATAAAGCATTGACAAGGAACTTGGACAGCCCTTCACCAGTAGCTGTTGGTAGTAATTCATCTTATAGCCGTCAACATGCTGTCCATGAAAATGGGAATACAGCGGGAGTAGATGGCAGTATTGATGGAACTGCACTGGATTACAATCAAGAAATGGTGCGCCCAGTGGATATGGAGGGATCTGAAGGTTTGCATATTGATACATTTATATATATTGCTTGTGTAGCTACTTGCAAATTGGCGTAGTAAATATGTTAACAGCTTAATTTTGACATATCTTTCTGTAGGTGTGCCATCACCATCTGGCCGAACTACAAGACCTACTGATGTTGGAGGCCTCCAACGTAGTCAAACACTAGGACAAAAGATCATGGGAAATATGATGGACAATGTATTTGTTAGAAGTTTTACCTCGAAACCAAAGAACCATACATCTGATACGATAATGCCATCTTCTCCATCCAAGGTTGGAATTTTTTACATTTATAGTTTTGCATCTTGTCTTTGGTAGTTGTGCATCTCGTAGATCTAACAGACTGGTGGCATTTTCTTTATCATTAGCTTTTAAAATGTGTAAATTGCATTGTTTGGCTAATTTGGCCTATGGTATTTGTGCATTAAGTATGTTAAAAGCTGGTTTTTGACTTCCTTTTTTTTTTTTTTGTTTTTTTGTTTTCTGCTGTTGTCTCTAGTTTCCTGATGCTACTATCGAGCCTGATTCCAGAGATGAGGAGGACAGTCCAGTATTGGGAACCATTAGGAGTAAATGCGTCACACAGTTGTTACTTTTAGGTGCCATTGATAGTATTCAGGTATTTAAATCAGATTCTTGAGTATTGTATTTTCAAATGAAGTGCTTTTCTTATAGTTTCAATTTGATTGGTCAAATCCTAATAACTAACACTGCTTTCATAATTCTTCCATTACTAGTGTGCTAAAATCCACCATGTTTATCGATTGCCAAGGCCATCTCCTTTCACTAGGCCTCAAGATTATGGAAATGTGCTGTTTGCTCTAACCTTTTGTTCATATAAATGACTTTTCAGAATTTTGCAGATTGAGAAAACTTTGCGTGCCAGCTCCATCTCTTAATTGTACACATATAAACATGCTAACTGAGGAAAATAACATTAAGTTGCTATGATGCTCTGAGAAAATCACTTATTATATTACGTTTGACATTTTTCACAACTGCAGAAAAAATACTGGAACAAGTTAAATACCCAACAGAAGATCACCATAATGGAAATTTTATTCTCTGTTCTGGAGTTTGCGGCCTCATACAATTCATTTTCAAATCTCAGAATGCGAATGCACCAAATTCCTGTGGAAAGGTTTGCTGATATGTGCTTTAACTCAACACTTACAGATTTTTTTAACCTATGCTTTGACTTGGTTACTTAATGAGACATGACTTTTTGTAACACGTGGTTTTTTTTCCTGGATAGACCACCGCTGAATCTTCTCCGTCAGGAGTTGGCTGGAACGTGTATCTATCTGGATATCCTACAAAAGGCAACAGCAACAGTTGATATTAACAAAGAGGAAGATGTTAGAGAAGAGAAAATTGTAGGAATTGCTGAAGAAAAGCTCGTGTCTTTCTGTGACCAGGTGCTGAGAGAGGCATCTGAATTTCACTCTAGCATGGAAGAGACAACTAATATGGATATTCATCGAGTTCTAGAACTTCGGTCTCCAATAATTGTGAAGGTATGAATCACGTCATGGGTAGCCAGTGCAGCAAAGATTTTCTTGAATTTTTTTCCTTCTCTAGTTTGGGTGGGTGGAGTGGGGGAAACAGTGTAAATAACATAGAACACTGAAGTTCGACGGGAATTTTGCATACCAATACCATGCAAGGTGTTGTGTTTTGACTTGTAAGTTACAAGCTTAATTCGTTGTATTCCAGGTTCTGAAAGGCATGTGTCAAATGAATGCCCGGATTTTCAGGAATCACCTCAGGGACTTCTATCCTCTGATTACTAAACTTGTCTGCTGTGACCAGGTAAACTCTCATCGAAGCATGACTATTGCAAGTTCTATTTCCATTGCACCATAAATTAGAAACACAAAAGTTCGCATGTTTTTTGCTCTCTTATCTTCTATAATTTTGAGATATGAGTCCAAAGTTGAGAATCTCCTCGAATGAGCACTGTTTGATGCACAGAACTACCTGAAACTGTTTCTTGTCAAGAACGAAGGTACTGCTTTCACGGTGGGAATGTGGGTTAATGAACAGGATCATAACTTTTATCCTCCATTATCAATTCCAATATGTCGATTTTATTCCCCATAATTGGCATTTACTACGAAAAGCACTATATATATATATGTAAACATATATTCTTCTTCTTGGAAGACCATAAGTTCCTCTAATTCTTCTTACATCCAATTGAGCTGTTATATTCTGATAGTTACTTAACAAAAGAAACCCTGTTTCTAGAATTCTAACAAGAAGTCCCTTGCTTCAGATGGAAGTTCGTGGTGCGCTGACGGACCTTTTCAGGATGCAGTTGAACACACTAGTGCCGTGTTCCAGATAGATCAAAAAAGTTTGAAACTGTTGGCCAAGTCTTGTTCTTCCTTTATAGTTTACATTTTCTCTTCTGCTTTTAAGGTTCAACTTCTATTGCGACCAACTTCGGTTGTCTGGCTTCTGAAGTTCTATGGATGGTATAGGGAAATGGAATCAGATGTGTGTTTACTGCAGGTCATATCAATTTTGACATTTTTTTTGTAAAATGGTGAGAATAGCATTTTTAATATGTTACAAAAATTTCAACTCTTGATATTGTCTAGTGCCAATGTAATGATACTGTATTGCATATTACTCTGCAAAATGTCAGACAAGGATTGGAAGTGTTTGCATCAGATTCAGCTTCAGACAATCAGCTTACAATATGAACCATATCATTCTTGTTACGTTATTGCTATTAGAGCAATAGTAATAATTCTCTTATGGATTATGTAATTTTTTACATTTAACCTCAATTTTTAAATATGTTTTTTATATATTTTTTCATAGGCATTCTGGGAAAAACTCCCGAAACCATTTTCATTTTAGCCTTTAGGATCAGCCCAAAAGATTCCTTCACTTTACTCCCTACTTGACTTTTATGTTTTCTTAATTCTTACACTTTACTCTCTACTTGTTATTTATGATCTTATGTGTTTGTACTGAATATTTGTGCTTTTGTACTCCATATCTGTGTTTTTATACTTCATATCAGTGTATCTGTACTTCCAGCTTCTTTTGAAGAATTATCTCCTGCTCTTAGGTAAAATTGGTTACATTGTTTTTAAACCGAGAGATTTTTAGTATTGAAGAGTTATGCTATTTGATCCTTGTTACCCAAGTGGTGTTGTGGATTTAGAAAGGTGAGGCTCTTTATGAAGGATAAACAATTAAGAATAGAAACCAAAAACCTAATTTGCTTAGGAGAATCACTCAAAGGAAACTTTGGACATGCAATACATATATTAGAGAACGAAAGCAATAACTCAAACATGAGTAAGGTTATAAACTATCTAATTGATATAACTAGTAGTATATATAATATAACTAGCAATATTAATAAAGATTTACTGAAAATAGGTAGGATTGAAAATATTGATCTATTTGAAAAAACAAAAAGAATTATGGAAGGCTTAGTCAAAAAAGACTTAGTGAAAATACAAATTCTAAAAGAGATTATAGAAGGCAAGAAAATTACTTTTGAGGAGAATGTATCATGTCTTAACCATAGACATTGAAAAAAGAAAAAAATATGATGATTTCATGGCATATAAAGAAATAATTGAATATTGGAAAAAAAGATATAAGGATACTGATGATATAAATGAAAGAATAAAGTATCTAAATCAAATACAATCCTTATATGAACAACATGAAATTTTTTTTCAAGAATTTGAATATGTCTTAAATATAGACACAGATGATGAAAATTTAGAAATTGAAGAATTTTACGCAACAAGCATGGTGAATTCAGATAAAGAGAATTCGGATGATAAAAATAATTCAGATTCCGAAAATAATGAAGAGTTATACAAAGTTTTTCAAGATGAAAACAAATATCAAGAAAAACAACGCATAAAAGAAATTGAATCCTTAAATATAGAAGAAATAAAAGTTAAAGAAGAAGCTTCAACTTCTTCCAATAAGGGAGAATCACATAAAAATGGAATAGCTACCTATGGGACATACTTAGATTTTAAAAATAATCACCCTAAAGATTATGAAAGAATAATAGATGAATGGGCACAATCCCTAACTTTTGTAGTAAATAACTACCCATAAATATGGTCAAAAGAAAAATTCTTAAATTATGTTACAGGAACATTACAAGGAGATATATTAAATTAGTTAAAAGCTTGGAAAGAAACCGAGAATGGCCAATCCGAAAAGGCTCAATTATTGAAAAAATCAGATTTAAGAACTGTATTATAAGATTTTGCTACATTAATAAAAGAACAGTTTATAGGAATAAAAAATTTCGAAACTTATTATGAGGAGATAAAATATACCTTAACCAAGATGAAGTTATGCAATATTTGTAAATATACCGATTTTGCAAAACTCTATCAAAGGTATTTCTGGATGCTTAAACTTAGTGAAATGACACATTAGCTAGAACAATTTTTCCATAAGCTCCCTATTCCATGGGATGAATTATGTGAAAAATAATATTCAAAATATCTTGAAAAATCTCAAGCTAAAGATACTTTAAGACGTAGAATTTTGTTTGGTTATAAAATAATAATTGAACATTGTCTACAAAGAAAAACCTAAAAACAGGTTAAAACACAATTAGCTAAAACTAACGAAGACAAAAAATATTGTGATAAAATCCTTCAAGAAACTTGGAAAATAGGATGCACAACAAGTGCATTCTATAAAAGAAGAAAAGGTAAACAATTTAGATTTCAGAAATGAAAGAAAAATAATAAGAAGTCAAAATTCTTTTCTAACAAAAGATATGCTAGGAAAAGTAATAGAAGAAAATCTACTAAATTTAAGAAAAACTGTACATGTTATTTTTGTAATGAAAAAGGAAACATAGCCCTTGAATGTCCTAGAAAAAATATTAAAGTTATAAAATTCTTAGAAGAAAATGAATTAAAAATATGTTTAGGAGAAGAAATAGCTGAAGATGATGAAATTTTGTACGAAATTGAATCCATATCCTCTAAAGAAGATGATGAGGAACAGATATTTATGCTAAATGATGAAACTCAAGAAGATAATTTTGAATCAACCCTACAAGAGGAACTAAGCTAAATCAAGCTTAGTGATGTAACAAAGGAAGAACTAACATTAGATAATATTAACTTAGAAAAATATAAAAATCTAAA
>JACFYI010003744.1:545108-565835 GCA_014898755.1 Handroanthus guayacan
AACTTGCGTATCTCATGGAAAGCAGTCTATCAATTCACAAATGATACTACTGTAAAAATTAAGAATATTGATCTTAGTATAATTGAACTTTATGAACCAAAATCGTTCGAAACAGAGATCCAACCACAACTCCTAAATTGAAAGGATCTAAGTCTATCAAAAGAATGGTTATTTGAAGAATTTACTGGGAAAGGGAATGAAAGACATTCCAAACTTATAGAATTTTAGATATCGGGAAACACCCTTTACTTTAGAGATACTAGGCTTGCTGTTAGTAGAAAATCAATAAGTTATAACCCTGAAGAAGGGACTAGTGATTTCAAAGATAAAGAACCAATAGGAATCAAAACAGTCCAATTTCCTATTCTACCAGGGAGTAGAAAATTAGAAGAACAAAAATCAATTAGGTTTGAACAAATGGAATTTGATCCTGAAATAATTTTTTTTTCTTATAACCAAAATAAGAGAAGATATTGTTATATAGAAATAACATTTGAATTTTTAGGTTATAAGCCATATAGTTTACATGCTCTTATTGATACAGGAGCAACTTTTTCGATATGTCAACCAAATACCATACCAAAAGAACTATGACAAAGGATGAAAAATCCAATCGCCTCTAAGAATGCTAATAATACAACTAGTTTGATGGAATATAAAGCAAAAGATATTTTATTCATTATCACGATTTCTAAAGGCAAAAGAACCTTTAGAATACCAAAATTATTATGTTTTTCTCATATGCATGGTGATATAATTTTAGGAAATAATTTTTTGTCAAAATATTTTCTAATTAGCATAACCAATGAAAATTTTTTTCTCACTGATAAAAAAAATCTTATACTATTCCGTGAAAACAATCACACTTATTTATTTGTAACAAAGGTTTCGCACCAATCAAGCGTGGTGATAACAGTCCAATATTAGATTTAGAATCACTAGAAACAAAAGAGTTAGAAAAGTCACATTGAATTTACAAAACGTTAAGTCCCAATTTTTCAAAAACTTCTCTTTTACTATGGAAAAAATTCTCTAGGCATTGTCAATTAAAGCTAAAAAATAATAAAAAAATTGTAAAAGTAAAACCTATGATCTATACTAAAAAAGATATAGATGAATTTTAAAGGCAAATAAAAGAGTTATTACAAAAAGGATTAATAGAAGAAACTAGAAGTCCTCATTCTAATCCTACCTTTTTAGTAATGAAATATAGCGAATTAAAAAGAGAAAAAGCAAGAATGGTAATCAACTATAAAAAATTAAGTGAAAATTTAGAATTTGATTGATATTTTATTCCTAAAAAAGATGTCCTAGTTAATCAAACTAGAAGAGTTAAAGTATTTAGTAAATTTGATTGTAAATTAAGATTTTGACAAATAAAATTAACAGAAGAGTTTAAAGCCTTAACTGCTTTTTCAACTCCTTACGGGCATTATCAATGGACAGTATTACCATTTGGTATTTGTAATGCTCCACAAATATTTCAAAGATGGATGGACGAAATCTTTAAAGACCTTAAAGATTTCTGTTTAGTGTATATTGATGATATTCTTATTTTTGAAAAATACTTGAAGAATATAAGAAATATCTAGAAATTATATGTAAAAAATTTAAAGACAATGGAATAATCCTCAATTCCAATAAAATAGAATTAGAAAAAAGTGAGATAGATTACTTAGAAATAATATTAAATTTAACAGGAATAATCCTCCAATCTCACATTACCACAAAAATCAAAGAATTTTCAAAAAAATTAGAAACTCTAAAGGAATTACAAAGCCTAGTAGGATTACTTAATTATGGTAGACAATTCGTCAAAAATCTTTCTAAATAAAAAAAATTATTTTTAAAAAAATTAAAGAATGCTCAAAAAAATCAGAAGAATACCAATACCAAAATTGATTGGTCAAAAGTAGATACAAAAAGATTACAAGAAATAAAAAATTCCTTCAAACCAAACCTAAAGGTTTATTTTTCAAAAGAAACAAATTTATTAATTTTGGAAACAGATGCATCGGATTCATTTTAAGGAATAGTACTAAAAGCAGTATCAATAACTCCTGAAAATCTTCAAAAAGAAAAAATACAAGAGATACTCAAAGAATATAAAAATTCTAAAGAGTTAATTTGTGAATATAATTCTGAAAAATTCAAATCAAATAATTGAATTATATTATTTTTCAGAAAGAACTTTTAACCATAAAAAATAGTATTAAGAGATTTTAAATTTATCTTGCCTCAGTCAAATTTTTAATTAGAACAGATAATAAAGCTGTTCGAGACTTTTTGAAAAAGAAAAGAGTAAAAGATAATCCTAGAAGAGTTTAGAACAGATAATAAAGCTGTTCGAGACTTTTTGAAAAAGAAAAGAGTAGAAGATAATCCTAGAAGAGTGAGATGGTCAAATTATATCTCTCAATACTCCTTTGAAGTTATTCATATTAATACCAATAAAAATGTCCTTACTGATTATCTTAGTAAACACTCGAATGGATATTAATAAATTTCTTATCATGCAGAATAATTCCAGCAAGAGATCTATGACCAGGAGTCCAAGTCTCGATCCAAGAGGAATAAACCATTTCAGGCTAAGAGGGCTACCAACCAATCAGTTTTGGTATCCACCAAATAATCCATTTTGGTACCAGCCTAACAGTCAGTTTTGGCATGCACCTAATACCTATGCCAATGCAGTTGCTAATCAAGCACCAGTAAGAAGTGAAGAATCAAAAGATTTTTATAATTTTGGAATAAGTAAGCAACTCTATGACCTTCTAAATAAAGTATGAAAAACTCATATAATGAGAAAAAGGGCGAATTTCAGGAGAGTCATGTCCGAACTCTCTAATGAGATCAAAGAAGCTGGTGATAAAATTGAACAAATAAAGATGATTGCCAGTGATCTCATTTCAGCAATAAAATTTGAAAATAGGAATCATACTTCAGAAATAATTTTTCAAGCAAGGAGACTAATAGAAATTTTGGGAATTGAAGTAGATAACTCATCTCTTCACAAGTTAAATAGAATTGCTCTATATGAGGAAGCTAAAAAAAAACTTCCCTCATCAATATTTGAAAAGATAGACATGATTATCCATCATTTAATAATTAAGTCAATTTTTGAAGATGCATTGTCTTTTGAGTACTTTTTTTATTATCACCTAAAAAAGGTAAAATATGATTTACAAATGAGAACATTTTCAATAAAAGCTGTTGAATGGAGATTGGTTAGCAAAATTATTTTTGACCCTATGGATCCTATGAAATATTGAAAATTTCCTGCTATGATCAAACAAATGATCTACCAAGTCCCTGAAGAATTCAGAAGAACTCCTTTGAAATTCAAAATTGTCAGCACCCTTTGATGGATGGAAAAAGAAAAATTCTACCAACCATATCAGATTTGGACGTTAGAAAGGTATAAGTTTTTCCAAGAGCAAGACAATCAAATGCTAATAGGAGAATAAACAGAAGAAGAAACTTTTCTCTGATCTTGGATTATGATAAGGGATATTTGCTCAAAAATTCAAAGAAATGGAGAAGAAAAAATGGTAACAGACGGAAGAAGATTGTTCAAAACAATACTTTTCACCCCGTCTAAAAAAAATGAACAAGAGGTGAAAAAAATCTTAGAAAAAATTTCTGCCTTAAATGTTAACATCCCAGGAACACTTAAAGAAAAATATGATATAATTTGGGAACAATTTGAATTGAAAAAATTACCTTTTGATGACGATCAAGAAGATGATAGCCATTATTGGAAAATTATGGATTCACTCACTCTGCACAATATTGAAAACATGATGGAAGGGTAAAATTACAGAAGCATGGTGGAGCTTATCAGTAAAGCAAGAATTTTTATTGTTCCCGTTAGCTAAAAACAAGCTTTTGACAGTAAAGCAAGAATCTTTATTGTTCCCGTCAGCAAACTCTCCTATTGCATTAGAAATGAAAGAATCTCTACTGTTGATCAAGTGAAGATGGAGTCTGATTTTCAATTCCGAAGCCTTCCATTCAGTTCAAAAGCAGAGAGGAAAAACAGTAACAAAAATCTCATCTTACTTCACTTTGCAGAATAGTTTTCAGTTTTCTCTAGTTTCTTTTACTTCTTTGCATCTTAGAACACAAACAGTGTATATTTTCTAATTTCAAACACACAATCAAGTGTAGTTCTTCGTTTAGTTTAGATTGTTTAGCGCGCACTCTGTAGCTCTGGTATCAGAGCCTCGTTGAGAGACTTGAACTGGAAGGAAGTACCGTTCGTAGCTCAAAACTAGCTACTAGAATGTCTCAGGTATTTTAATTAAGTGTTAATTATGTATTAATCATGTATTAATTATGCACTTTGTATTATGTTTTAATTGTGTTAAATAATATTAATCATGTTAGATTTCCTATAATCTCGTATGTTTTATGAGCTTTTCTGTTAATTCTGTTAATTATATATACTTACTGATTCTCTGTACTTGCTTTATATATTTTAATATAAAACTTTCTTTCTCTTGATCCTTATTATTAGAAAAATTTAGAGCAGGGACTGAACACTAAAACGAAAAAGCAATTGGTCCTTTTTTACAAGTTGCCTTTTTTCATAATATGACAAGTCTAAACTTATGACCTTTTTACCTAATAAGGGGAGAGTAATCTCGGTTTAATTAATTGTTTCTATTAATTGATTTTTATTTTAAGAATTCATCACTCATTTTTTTTTTTTTTTGTGATAAGTAGAATTCATCGCTCTATGTGGAAATGTTCTTGTAACTTTTATGTAGTACTCATAATATTATAAAAAGGAAAGACTGTTACGATTAAAATGACATTTGGAGGATGAACTTTATTTTTTGATTTTACCCATCATAATTACAACAACTTCATTATTTTAATTGCAATTGTTACTCTATTATCTTTGATTGGAACTGAGCTATGCCGTGAGTTTTCATTTAATACTTTAGTATAGCCATACCTTTTCTTTTGCATTTTCATAGTCCACAAATAAATAAATAATAAAAATAATAATATTAAAATAATATTATTCAAATCATTTTGATATGTGCAGTAATGGCGTGCATGATTGCCAACAACTTTAAAATGTAATGTTACATGTGACAATGTTTGCAAATACTAAAATCGGGTTTAAGATATTGATGAAATAGAATATAACCAAAACTGGGTCTAGAATATTGATTGTGAATAAAATATAATGAACATGTAAATGATGAAATATATGAATATTAGTAGCTAAATTTTATAGAACGGATTATTCTACATTTCTTTACCAAGCTACATTCTATACAGCACACCACATCCTAGACAATACAATATAGTCTATGTTTATTAATTCATTAAACACACCCTTTTCCCTATATAGCAACAAAACAATATTAACCTCATTAGCTAATTGAATCATTAAAAAAATACATTAATACTTCAATTTAAATATACAAGTCTAATTACATATATTTTCCTTAAGTGAGTTACACCCTAACATGTGTGTGATGTATATGTAACCATAAATATCTAGCATAAAAATTTTCCATCATTGACAAAAATAGAAAAATCAAGACCACGAGTACCCGAAGAAGAAAAAAAAAAAAAAAAGCACCTCTTTGCTTTGACCATAACATAAAAAACTTTTCCCACACATCCTCCGCCACATGCGGACTATGCTTCAAATTCTAACGACCCTTAATGCTTCTTACACTTATAAAAACACAGAGTCCCAAATGCCCATTTCACTCACATCTCTAAGTTCGAACACAACATCCCTTTCTCTTAGACAATCATTCGTTTGATTGTCCAAAAATCCCCACGAATATCTTTTCTTGTTATCAACAAACATATTAATTAACTTGTCTTTTTTCTTCCTTGGTTTTTGAGACGGGCAGGATGATGAATCTCCTGCTTTTCTCACTAATCTCATTCCTCTCCTCAATCTCTTTAGTCCAATCTGAAGATCCATATATTTATCAAACATGGATTGTTAATTACACCACTCTTGCCCCTTTAGGTGTCCCTCAAAAAATCATTACAATCAATGGAAGTTTCCCTGGTCCTAAGATCAACTGCACTTCTAACAACAACATTGTCATCAATGTCTTCAACAATCTCGACGAGCCGTTGCTCTTCACATGGAATGGCATTCAACAGAGGAAGAATTCTTGGCAAGAGGGCACTTTGGGTACTAATTGTCCGATCCCACCGGGCAAGAACTACACATATCGTTTCCAAGTTAAGGACCAAATCGGGACGTACTTCTACTACCCGACAACCTCCACTCATCGTGCAGCCGGTGGATACGGCTTAATAGCCGTCCACAGTCGTGACCTAATCCCGGTTCCATTCGACCTCCCGGAGGATGATTACACCGTGTTCGTGGGTGATTGGTACACCAAAAGCCATGACACATTGAAGAAGTTCCTAGACTCCGGACGGTCACTTGGCCGGCCCGATGGTGTGATCATCAACGGAAATCACGGGAAGGGAGATGGGACCGATGCCCCCATGTTCACTATGATCCCGAAAAAGACATATAGATATAGATTCTGCAATGTGGGGATGAAGGACTCCATTAATGTTAGGATTCAGGGGCATACCATGAAGCTAGTGGAGGTTGAGGGATCTCACACAGTGCAGAATTTGTATGATTCACTTGATGTCCATTTGGGCCAATGCTACTCTGTTTTAGTCACTGCTGATCAAACTCCAAAGGACTATTACATTGTCGCTTCGACTCGGTTCACTAAAACCGAGCTTGTCTCGACTGCCACCATCCGGTATGTAGGTGGTAAGGGCCCTGCTTCCCTAGTCCTACCTCCTGCTCCAACAGGCACGTGGGCTTGGTCCGTCAACCAATTCCGTTCCTTCCGTTGGAACCTAACAGCCAGTGCAGCCAGGCCTAATCCACAAGGATCATACCATTACGGCAAAATCAACATCACACGCACAATCAAGCTCGTCACAAACCCAGCAGCCACAGTCGGAGGAAAGCGTCGATTTGTTGTCAATGGCGTCTCACACATTGATCCCGAAACTCCATTGAAGTTAGCTGAATACTATGGAGTTGCAGACAAAGTGTTTAAGTATAATCTCATCAGTGATCAACCATTGGACAACATAAGAAATCCCACCATTGCACCTAATGTGATCAATGGAACTTTCCGCAACTTTGTTGAGATCATCTTTGAAAACCATGACAAGAGTATTCAAACATGGCACTTGTCTGGCTACTCTTTCTTTGCTGTTGCGTAAGTACTTTCGTTCGATGATTGTTTTATCTCCTGTTCCATTTAATTATGTATAATTAGCATATATCTATACAACAGAATACAAAACATATCCAAAATACTATCTCAAGATCAAAACATGCATATTGCAACAGGATTGAGCCTGGAAGATGGACACCGGAGAAAAGGAAGACCTACAATTTGATTGACGCAATTAGCAGGAACACGATTCAAGTGTATCCCAACAGCTGGGCAGCCATAATGACGACTTTGGATAATGCAGGAATGTGGAACTTGAGATCGATGAGTTTGGAGAGGCAGTATTTGGGAGAGCAATTATATATAAGCATGCTTTCACCAGCACGATCTCTAAGGGATGAATACAATATGCCTGACAAGTTCCCAGTTTGTGGAATTGTGAAGAACTTGCCAATTCCGGCTCCCTACAGTTCTTGATCATCCGGTGCTAGAACAGTTTCATCTGGAGTTGTTTGATTGATGAGTGTTTGAGATTTTCTCTCTCTCTCTTTTTTTTTTTATTTTAATTTTTTGGTCTTAGGAATTTATAATATTGAAGTTTTATGATTATGTGTTTTGGAAGATAAAGAATTGTAGCAGATGTTAGAGGAATAAGAATGTTGCTGAAAGAGAAGTAATTTCATTTATTTGTTAAAAGATTTTATTGGAAGTGAATTTTTTGTTTGCGAGTTGGAAAAAAGGAATGATCTATCATAATGCCAAGATTCATGACACCAAAGGTTGGATACTTCAAGGTAATGTTCGTGTAAACATAAAAAGGGTATAGTTTATAAACGATTTGAGGATCATAGATTCTTCAAATAAAAACTTTTTATTATTGTAAGTCCTTCGACCAAGAGGTTTAGGAATAGATATATAGCCTTCGATTTCCAGATACGGTATGATGCTCAAATCCATCCAATAAGAAAAGTTTGCTTTGAGATATTATCCCTTAACACTCGTGATAGGAGATTTTATTGAAAATGTGCCTTGAAGGCTAAGAAAGGGAATAACTTATTTTAAGATTTTCTTCTACATGAACAAACTTGGTATCATCATCAATTAATAAATAAAAGACGGTGATTTTAATTTTATTTTTGTTTTAAATAATTAAGCCCTTTTCTTTTCATTTCCTTTTCAATTGCAAAAGTTGAAAAGTTTTACTAGATTAGTTAGCTAATCAAACTCCATTCGTATTCGATTTAATTATAATTCACTTCATAATCTATTCACAAGTTGAGATACAATTTTAGGACCTTGATAAATATTCATACATATTTGAATAACAACTGGCATAGATTATTTACGAGTCAACTAAAAATAATTAACATTGCAAAGAAACTGACTTAAAATCATATCTGTACTTTTAATCAAATGCATTTAATTCGTTGGATCAATTCGATCAAGATCAAATTTCTTGTCCAATCCTTAATAAGGCCTTATCCTAATAGCAAGACTGAGACATCATCCTAATAGCAATATTGAGGCATCATAATTGTGGATATTATGAATTCGGCTCCCCCAATATGTTGGGCTTTTTTTTTCTATTGTATAATATGTTTGAAGATTTTTTAGTTAGAAGAGCTTATAGATTTTGCTGCTGTTGTTAACAACAAAGAAAAATTATTTATTTTTCTTAAAAAAAAAGAAAAGGTTCTTCCTCTTATTTTTTATTTGTCTCCCTTAAAAGGGGATTATATGACCTTTAATGTACCTATAAATGATACATTAAGGGCATGTTCAATAGGAGAGGTTAGCCAAGATTAGCCCCATAATCTGTAACAATATTGCATTTGATATTAATGATCGAGGCGATGGGCCAGCCTGCCACTAGTTCCAAGCTCGCCACTATTAACCCAATTATGCTAAACCATTAATCTCATGAGGGGGATAGAGATTATGCGAGGTTGATGGAGATTGGGATGGAAAATTACTCTTTAGCGCTTAGGTTGGTCATTTCATGCATAGACCGTGGCTCAAATTAAATTAGGCCATGGCATATGAGAGCTTATAACTTTGTATAGTTGATATGTCATGGTGCAATAAAACAGAACACTATGGCCAAACGTTCATGAGGTGTATCCTGTTATATTAAGACGAAACTATTGTTGCCCTGATTTTTGTGACGCCACGACGAATTCCATTCAAGTACATTCCAATTCATATGCAGTCATGGTGACTATTCTATTTGTCATTACTTAGGAAGAGGACATAGTTGAAATTTGAGCATACACAACTCGCCGAAATTTTGAAAGCTATTGCTTTTTAACTACAAGCAGAGCGTTTCTTTATGTCATACCACTTGCTTGTGGCCCATTTTTTTCATGCCATGGTCTTGTTTGCAAATAATTAAAAAAATAACTAATAAATGGTAATGCAGGGACATATTGATAATTGTATGGTCCAATCCATCACAAATTTGGGTATCAAATATAGGACTGATAATTGGGCCAACTTATGAATCCATTCTAATATTGCATATTAAATGAAATATTGACAACACAATTTCACTTAAACTAACCATAATCTTCCCAACAAGCCACCATTATTAATGTGAGGTATCAAATGAGGCCTAAATACATTAAAGGAGTCAAACTACATAGTTCAAGTTACATTGAATGACTCTTTGATCGATCCTCAACTCGTTAGTTGCTGGAATTTTCTTTATTAAGATATTCTCATGTTGGGCCTTTAGAATATTAGATCTTCGGCCTTAATTCCCTGATTGACGTTAATAAATTGGGCCTCTTTTAATATGATAGCAGTTGTATAATACATTATTGATTTTTCTTTATTTATTATTACATAATTTTTTATTATTATTGATATATTAATGTATTGATTGAATGTTGTGATAACTTGGGGGGGCGCGAGAGAAAATCTATTTTGATAAAATAATGATTTTCTGTACAAGGGTAGAATTTAATTATGAGGTAACGTTAAGTTATTTGGGCCAAACCCATAAATTCCATCTGGACATATACTGGGTTTACCAGTAAAGAGCTAGGACTCCCAGTGGGCTGGCCCAAGTCCTAGTAATCTTTTCTGGCCCAATCAAGGGGAGATTGTCTTAAATCCTAATTTCATATCAATTAAAACAATTATATTATAATTTACAATATATCTTGAAATTTTAGCTTGATATAATAACTAACAATTTGGCGCACTTAACAGGTGGAATTAATTTTTTATTTAAAAAATTAAAAATATATAATTATATTAAATAATTGTAAATTTTTTGTAATTATTAAAATATTTTTGCATAAATTTATCATATAAAAAAACAGTTCAAAAAAATAAATTTACAGAAAATAAAATTAAAGGAGTAATAATGATTGAAGGAAAAAATCAAAAGGAAAGAATTAATATTAAAATGGTAAGGTAGAATTAGGGCTGCAAACAAGCCAAAATGAGCTTGGCAAAAATTCTAAACTCGAGTTCGGCTTGTTTACAAAATTAATGAGCTAGAGCTCAAACTTTAATCAAGTTTGACAAGTTTGTTTGAAAAAAAAAAAGGGATTAACATATATTTTTTAATATAAATATTTATATTATATATACATATTTTTTTATAATAATCTAAGTTTGCGAGCCTTCGAATAGTCAATTCTATGTCTAGTTCAAGCTCGATTAACTTCGAGTCAAGTCGACTCGGTTCATCTTGCAACCCCAGGTAGAATAGACCCTACTTATAATTATGTCATAAAATATATTCAATTTTCTCAATTAATTAAAAACCATACCACAAAGGGAACGACACGCTATAAGGTCAACAAGAAGTACGAATCACATGAATCTAGCATGTGTTGATGTGTGTGTGTATATATATATGTATTGAGTCAAACGCTGAAGACTTTGATGGAGCCAGCAAAAATGGCGAAACGTCTCCACCTTCTCATCCACTCTAAGCCCTTCTGCACCTCAGACCCTACAACCGAAACCCGGCTCCTAGAGGAGCTCCGGAAGATCAGGATCCTCATCCAACAAACCCGAACTGAAACAGTGAAGCGCCATGTCCGAACCATCATTCCTCTGCACTCGGTTTCGCAGCTATACGCGGGGTTCTCCCAGATAAATCCGCCGCCAAACACGAAGCCCGTTTTCACAGACACGCTTTTGGCGGTTTATACTGAGTCCAAGCTCTTCAATGAGGCAGCCGAATTGTATAGCTTGGTGAGAAGGGATGGTAATTTCCCGTCGTTGTCTGCTTTTAATCTGTTTCTGGAGTCTTTGGTGGGTTTGAATCAGTTTGAAAGGGTACTGGAGGTGTTTTATGATGCTTTGAATGGTGGTGTTTGGGTGGATAAATTTAGTTATGGGAAAGCGATACAATCGGCGGTGAAGTTGGGGGATTTGGAGAAAGGTTTGGAGTTGATGAATCAGATGAAGAGATGCGGAGCTAAGCCGAATGGGTTTGTTTACAATGTATTGATTGGTGGTTTGTGTAAGGAGAGGAAACTTGATCATGCGAAGAAGCTGTTTGATGAAATGATTGTGAGGAATGTGGCCCGCAATAAGGTGACTTATAATACTTTGATTGATGGGTGTTGTAAAGCTGGGGATTTGGATGGGGCTTTTGGTTTGAGAGAGAAGATGAAAGATGACAATGTAGAGGCAAATATTGTGACGTATAACACATTGCTTGGTGGGCTTTGTAAAATGGGGAGAATGGAAGAGGCTAAAAAGATTTTGGAGGAAATGAGTTTATATGGATTTGTCCCTGATGCATTTACTTATAGTATTCTTTTTGATGGGCATTCGAGGCGTGGGGATGTGGAGTCTTCAATGGCATTGTATGAAGATGCTATGAAGAAAGGGGTGAATATTAGCAAGTATACTTGTAGTATTTTGTTGAATGGATTGTGCAAGGAAGGGAAAATGGATAGCGCAGAGGAGTTCTTGACGAAGTTAACGGAACATGGGGTTGTTTTGACTGAGGTGATGTTGAATACCATGGTGAATGGTTATTGCAAAGTTGGACATGTTGAGAAAGCGTCTCTAGCTATTGAAGAAATGGAAAACAAAGGGGTGAAGCCTAGTTGTGTAACCTATAATACGATGATCAGCAAGTTTAGTGACTTGGGAAAGATGGATGATGCAGAAGAGTGGGTAAGGAAGATGAAGGCAAAGGGGCTTTGTCCGGAGATACAGACATATAACATCTTGGTAAATGGTTATGGGCGCAGTTGCCAGTTTGAAAAGTGTTTACTGATTCTTGAGGAAATGGAAGACAATGGGTTAAAGCCTAATGTTGTAACTTATGGATCTCTGATAAATAGTTTTTGCAAGAAAGGACGACTTCTTGAAGCAGAAGTCATTTTCAAGGATATGGTGGACAGAAGTATTTTGCCAAATGTGCAGATATACAATATGCTTATAGAGGGTCTTTGCATGGGAGGAAATATTAAACGTGCTTTTAAAATTTTTGACGAGATGTTAAGAGGTGATATATCGCCAACCATCGTGACATGCAATGTACTTGTAAATGGGCTCAATAAAAAGGGTAGGGTTGCGGAAGCTGAAGAATTAGCCTTTAGCATCACAAACAAAGGTTTAACCCCTGATGTCATTACATACAATTCATTGATCTCAGGGTTCTCCAATGCAGGCAACCTGGACAAGTGTCTGGAATTGTATGATAAAATGAAAACTTCAGGCATCAAGCCTACCTTAAACACATACCATCCTATGATAAGTGTTTGTCAAAAGGGCGGTCTGAATCTTCTGGAGAAAATTGTTGAAGAGATGTCTCAGTTGGACCTAACTCCTGATCGAATCATATATAATGAGCTTATTCATTGCTATGTACAACATGGGGACATTCGAAAGGCAACTATCTTGTGCACTGAGATGTTAAATCGGGGAATTCTTCCTGACAAGATGACATACCATGGCTTGATTATGGGGCGCATAAAAGAGGGGAATCTGCAGGGAGCAAGGGATCTTTTTGATGACATGATTGGCAAAGGGTTGACCCCCAATGACGAAATTTTTAACACACTGATTGAAGGACATTGCAAGGCGAAGGATATCGAGGGGGCTTACATGTGGTACAAAGAAATGTTGAAGAGTGATTTTGTCCCGTGTGTCTCTGCATGTAACATGCTTCTTTCTGGCCTTAGGGAGGAAGGAAGATACAAGGAGGCTGAAATAATCTGCTCAGAGATGAGTATTAAAGGAGTTGATGGATGGAGTGTACATGAGGATCTTTCAGCAGCTCCTACAATGTAGCCTCGAGATGTTTCCGCTTTGAACATTAGCCCTGAAAATGTTTTCTTTCATGGATTTTGATTATAAATGTTTATGAGTGTGTGACGACTAGATTACAAGATATGTCTGTGGACTAGCATTTTCTATGGAGCAACGAGTTTTCTGCCATAAAAGTCAAACATTTATATCATATAATAAAATACCGTCTTCTAACTTAAAATACAAGGAACTGATGGAGTGTGAAGAACTGCAGCAGCCGATAAATGCTGAGTCCAGAAGATGGATCCGATTTCACAATATGGAGTCAGCCGTTCACACTAGTCTTCAAGGGAAAATCTTGTCTCTTGGTTCCCTAAAGGTATATCTGTACCATTGTCCGTTATAATGTGTAGAAAATGGCAATTTTTGTTATTCCAGTTTGATCAATTTATCTAAAATAATTTCATGCATATAGTTGTCCATTTTGAAGTTGCCAATCTTGCTCCCTTATTCATTTATTTATTTTGGTGAATATTCTGTTATACTGATAGTCTGATACTACATTTTCATAGAATATCTAGAAATACGCTAAACCACTTCCTCATTTAAGAAATTGAATTTAATCCATAGACTTGAATTCTTCCTCTCATATAGGCAAGGTAGATGATGTGCAGATTATGAGTCTTTATCCAGTGGGTGAAAGTTGAGATTTCCTGAGTCCAAGTCTTAGCAAATATGTACATATTTTTCTCATTTATGTGAGTTAGTGATCTCATCTATCATTGTAATAATTGATTATTGTCGTTTGTATGAAATAAACAGTTGATCCATATCCTGGTATAATGATTGCTTCTGAATAATATGATACATAGAATGCCACAACAACAATCAACAGATATCCAAATTTGGTTTAGAAAAATTCAAAATATCGCCTATTAATCATTGCCTCGTTTTCACCTTCACTTGATACGGAAAGAAGTAATAGGTGATATTCATAGCTTGTCAGATCAAAGGATGAACAAAACAAACAAAAATGGAGAAAAGTGAAACAACTACAAAACTAAAAATTGAGCAAAAACTCAGGGTTGCCCCATTATCCTAGTAAAACTATTCTCTCTGTCTTTTTCCTTTATTTTTTATCGCTTACTTTCTTGAATATTCATGGCACTTTCACGTAGTAGTAGAACAATAAAAATTCCCATAGCTTTTTTCAGTCCCTCAAAACTCCACTTTCCCTTGCTGAATGCTGCAATGAATCAAGAATTGTAGGGTGCTGGCTTTGGCAAGTCCTTGACGATTCCACAGACTGGTAGATTCTCCGGCATATTGTATTCGTCCCTAAGAGAACGAGCTGGAGAGAGCACGCTTATATAGAGTTGCTCGCCCAAATACTGTCTCTCTAAACTCACCGATCTCAAATTCCACATCCCTGCATTGTCAAGGGTGGTCATGATGGCTGCCCAGCTGTTGGGATACACTTGGATCGTATGCCTACTAATTGCATCAATCAAGTTATAAGTCTTCCTTTTCTCTGGTGTCCACCTTCCGGGCTCAATCCTATCAGCAACAAGCAAAGCATAAACCACAGTGAGTTTAGCATCAAAACTGGAAGAGAAAACAGTATTGTTTGGTGTGAGGAATTTTAATATCCGGTATTGTTTCATATGAAGGATTCATGTCATGTGTTAGTTACTTCTCTGTGTGTGTGCGTGTGCGTGTGCAGGCAGGTGATTATATACATGCGAAATGCGATGATGTGATTAGATAGAGTTACTTACGCAACAGCGAAGAAAGAATAGCCAGACAACTGCCATGTCTGAACACTCTTGTCATGGTTCTCGAATATGATCTCAACAAAGTTGCGGAAAGTTCCGTTGATCACATTGGGTGCAATGGTGGGGTTTCTTATGTTGTCCAATGGTTGATCGCTAATGAGATTATATTTAAACACCTTGTTTGCAACTCCATAGTATTCAGCTAACTTCAATGGAGTTTCGGGGTCCACGTGCGAGACGCCGTTGACAACAAACCGACGCTTGCCTCCAATTGTGGCAGCTGGATTTGTGACAAGCTTGATTGTGCGTGTGATGTTGATTTTGCCGTAATGGTATGATCCCTGTGGATTAGGCCTGGCTGCACTGGCTGTCAGGTTCCAGCGGAACGAACGGAACTGGTTTACAGACCAAGCCCACGACCCGGATGGAGCCGGTGGCAGGACAGGTGAGGCAGGGCCCTTGCCACCAACATAGCGGATGGTGGCAGTTGAGACAAGCTCATTTTGGCTGAAACGGGTCGAAGCTACAATGTAATAATCCTTCGGTTTCTGATCAGCCGTTACCAAAACAGAGTAGCATTGGCCTAGATGCACATCAAGTGAATCATACAAATTCTGCACTGTGTGAGATCCCTCAACCTCCACCAGCTTCATGGTGTGCCCTTGGATCCTCACATTGATGGAGTTTTTCAACCCCACATTGCAGAATCTATATCTGTAAGTCTTTCCAGGGATCATGGTGAACATGGTAGCATCAGTCCCGTCTCCCTTTCCATGCTTCCCGTTGATGATCACACCATCGGGCCGAGCAAGAGACCGTCCGGAGTCTAGAAACTTCTTCAATGCGTCATGGCTTTTGGTGTACCAATCACCCACAAACACGGCATAATCATCTTCTGGGAGGTCGAATGGAACCGGGATTAGGTCACGGCTGTGGACTGCTAATAAGCCATATCCACCGGCTGCACGATGAGTGGAGGTTGTCGGATAGTAGAAATATGTCCCGATTTGATCCTTAACTTGGAAACGATATGTGTAGTTCTTGCCTGGTGGGATCGGACAATTGGTGCCTAAGGTGCCCTCTTGCCAAGAATTCTTTCTCTGCTGAATGCCGTTCCATGTGAAGAGCAATGGCTCGTCGAGGTTGTTAAAGACATTGATGACAATGTTGTTGTTAGAAGTGCAGTTGATCTTAGGACCTGGTAAACTGCCGTTGATTGTAATGATCTTTTGGGGGACACCTAAAGGAGCAAGAGTGGTGTAGTTAACAATCCATGTTTGGTAAATGTATGGATCTTCAGATTGGACTAAAGAAATTGTGGAGAGGAATGAGATTAGTGAGAAAAGCAGGATGTTCATCATCCTGCCCATCTCAATAATCCAACAAAGGTAAAAAACAGGTTATAGTATGTTTTTTTTGGTAATAAAAGGAGGTATTTGTGGGGGGGTTTTTGGACAATCAAATGAATGATTGTCTCAGGGAAAGGATGTGTTGCGTTAAACTTGGTGTGAATTGGATCTCTGGGGGCATGTGTTTTTATATGTGTAAGAAGCATCAGGCGTCGTTGGAGTTTGAAGCATAGTCCGTAAGTAGCGGATGATGTGTGGAAAAAGTTTTTCTTATTTTTTTGAAAACATTTCTTTTTACACTATTGCTTTTTTTTTTTTATTCAAAGTTTGTGATGGAAATTTTGTGCTATTTATGGTGATATTTATTTTTGTTTTAGTTTTTTTCTCCCCCCCTCCACCACACACATGTATGGATAGAAGTTGTTTGATAAAAATTATGTGACTAAATTTATATTTAGAAATTGAAATGGTAATTTATTTTCTTAATGTGGAAACTAATGCATTTAATGTTGAATGTTAGGATAAACATGGACCATGTTTTATTAGTATAATGTAATTTAATTCATAAGGTGTGCCATTAGTAAGTTTTGATTGGTAGTGTTTGTATATCTTTTACTAAGGAATGTAACTTTTGTTTAGTCTAACACTGAGCATGATATCAATATGAGAAAACCAAATTACACGTATTCATTATTTTTTTTGCTTAGTATTAATACTTATGACTATGATTATAATTATGAAAATTAACATTTGATTAGCTTTTGATTTATCAAAATTAAATATGACCAAAATAAAAAGTGAAACTTATAAGAAAACTTTTTAAAAGTCCTTATTAACAAAGCTTATCATATAAATAAAACTTATTACTCAAAAAGGTGAAAACAACACGAGCCTACCGTATGAGATTATGCTAAGCCAAGATCCTCAGCTTATTTGGGCTACATAGATATGTGTATGTTATATTAATATCAGTATTTGTTGGGCCATTGAAAGTCCATTTCATATATTTGGGCCCACACCCAAACTTTAAGCCCTATGTTCTTTTTTTTTTTTAATTATTATTTATTTTAACGTTGGGACTCAAGTGTCAATTGACTCGCTGACTTCTCCTTAAGGGAAGATCTCAAGAAAAGGGTCATACCACTTCACTCAAGGAGCTTCGATTTTAAACCTTAACGGTATGATTGGTTTATATAAATGGAATTAGATTTAAATGAAATAACTTAAAAATAGAATGAAGATAGGAAAGGAATGATGTAATTATTACTTTTCCCACAATTGATATGTACAAAAAATAGAGAAGGAGTGATATCATCATTCCTTACTTGATTTCAATCTCGTGATTGTTAATTGATTGTAATTGACAAGAATGAAATAGAAATACTTTAAATGACCAAATTATCCTTTAATTAGTATATTTTTTAAATAAAATTATCAGTACATAAATAATATACTTCTTAATTAATAAATATTTTTTGAATAAATTAATATATTAAATAAATATTTGCAAATAAATAATTAAATAATTTATCTTAAACAAATAATATTTTTGAAATAAACAATACTTCTTAAATAAATAGATAAATCTTAAATAAATAAATAAATATTTTTTACTTAGATAAATAATGTTTAAATAAATGAATATTTTTTAAATAAATAACATTTGAAATAAATAATTTTTTTGAATAAATAATTTTCTTAAATAAAATAAATAATTTGTAAGTAAATAAATGTTTTTAATGAATAAATAAATATTTCTAATAAACATGATCTGAAGCTTTATGAAAATTTTAGGCTTGTCTAATTTCATGAAGGGTAATTTTGTAATTAATAAATTATAATCTATTTCCAATCTATTGGGAATAGCTAATACCAAGGAGTTGAGAAGGAATGGCTAATTATATTCTATATTTTTGAGAATAGATATTTCTACGGGAATACGAATTCCATTCACTAAGTCATACCAATTGTTTTGAAATGAACCTAGGAATGTCCATTCCATTCATGCCTTATTCATGCATTCCAATCATACCACAAGTTTATACCAAATATCTATACTATTTTAAAAAGTGACAGCCTTTTGTGTTCAAAATGGTAATTTGTATATCAAAACTTTGATTTTCCAGTTTTTCTATTCATACCAACAACCACGTATTCGACCATGTTAAATGCAATCATTACTCTGTTGTCTTTGACTGTAACTATTCTTATATTATCATTTTTTTATTCATTTTTTAATGTCCATAAGTTTTTTTTTTTTTTAATTTTTGGTACTTTTATATTTAATTAATTAAAAAAATAAAAATGTATTAAAATAATAGTGCTCAATTAAATTTTATATATGTGGCACAGCGTAGATATGTAATTGTTAATATCTTTAATAAAAGATGACATATAACTCAAAAGCTACATGCATTTCTTATGGTCAAACATACAGCGGCGTTGATTTTGACTAATTAATTTATTTAATTTGAAGCACAAAGATTTTCATTTGAACTGCTGCGTTACTCCTGGCAAAATTCCTCTAATAATGAAATTATATTAGAATTTGACCATACAGTTTGATGATATCATTCTTAGATAAGATTGTTAATATAAAATTGCACATATCTCATATACTCGTAAATATATTTATAATATTAAGTTAGACGAGCCAATCGAATCAGAAATATTTAATTGATAATACGTGTTACGTCATAATAATTTTTATTTTGTTACCAATACTATGTTTTAGGTGATAATAATGTTTATATTGCCACTATATAACTCAATGGTGATAAAAAGTAATATTCTAACTCATCACTATAGCAAAAATTCACATAACTGAATAATATGTAATAAGTGATAAAAACTTTCATTTTGTCGCTAATATTAGGTGATAATAGTTTTTGTATTGACACTATATAACTCGATGAAAACAAAAAGTGATGTTTTAAATTATTGCTATAGACAATTAGTGATACATATGTAGTGATAATCTTATAAAAACAATAATTGTCACTACAATTTAATGACAAAATTTTTAATGCAACTAGATTGTCACTGTATCTGTGGCATTAATTGCCAATGGTAACAATATAAACATATTTTTTGTCACTATATTAAATTTATTAAAATTATTTTTTGTAACAAAATATATTTTTTTCCCACTTTTTGTATAAAGTTAGTGACACTTTTTACCATATTTTTTTTAGTAAATATAATGCTACATGAATATTTGGCTTCCATAACGCATTGGCTACTATGATCAATAATATACAATCATTTTTTTTTTTATAAGTCCAATAATATACAATCAAAAAGCATGATAATTGGTTAAATTAAATGTTTTGAAATCTTTTTACATCTCTTTATATAGATCAAATTTTCATAGGATTATTGGTTAGATAAAGTAAACAATCTGTATTAAACAAAATAATCCTAAAATCCTACCGAATGGATCTTGCAACTTATGTTCTTTGTTGATTAGAATTCAAGAACTACTTAGCATATAAATCAAATATGAACATTTAGAAATCAATTTAACCCTTTTGAAAATAGAATATATTAGGAAATGGAATATTTCATTACTATTAATATAATATGTGTTATGACACTTATATACTCTTGTAGCAAATTAATCAAAATTATGGTGGTATTTATAACTTAAAAAGAAAAGACTTATCTGATTATGAACTGTTATAAACTGTTTTTTTTTTTTTTCGAAGTATTTGGAAACTCACTTCTGCTTTATGTTTTCATAATACCAAATGACATCACTTTAAGTTGACTTACAGTGAACAATTTAATAATTTACAAATATCAAGTACTTTTAAGAGTAATATAATCTTTTCAACTTTCAATAAAAATAAATAATAATGTATTTATACCTAAATATTTGAAACTCCCTATTAATACTTAGGTAGAAGTCAAAATATATATAGTTACCGGTTGTCAAACCAATGATTCCCTCTAAATTATTCAAACAATGAGTTTGACAAGAAACGAACACACACAACCTGACCAAAACCCTAAAATTTATAGCTAGCAATCAAACCTCACAATACCATAAATAGCCAATTGTAAAATAGGGCAGATGGCCCTAACCTCATAGCACAAACACAAACCAAATGGCAACGTCCCACAATATTAGCCACGCCCCAGCCCCCATGCCCCCACCCCCGAACCCCCAAG
>JACFYI010003744.1:595102-623064 GCA_014898755.1 Handroanthus guayacan
TTTTTAACAAATATTATTGAAATTAATATTTTAATAGAATTATAAGTTATTACTAATATTATATTATTAATATCAATCATTAATAATAATAACAATATTAAAATAGGTAGTAATAATATTATTAATTTTAATAATAATAATAATATTACTGATATATAATATAAGATTAGGATGCGTTGAATAATAAGGTTTAGAGAGAAAAAGAAAGGAGAAAAAAATAAGGGAATGGTTAGTTTATGGTGTTAGGTACAAAATTGTCTAAAGTGACCTAATTTAGTAAAACTTGACCTGCATTTAGCATGATACCAAAAAAAAAAAAATGGGACTAAGAGTTGGTTGAGAATTTCTTAATATTGACCAGAGTATAATACGTATGAAAATATTTTAGTTATTACACAATTAAATTGACGATTAAATTGGACTCAATATGATCCCACTACAATTATATTTCCACAAACAACTGCAGGCAGAAATAGCAGAACGATGAACATAACCGAAATCATATAAGAACTAAAGCATCATCATTAGATTTGTGGCAAATCTTATTAAATCTATTATCGATAGAGCAACATTAACATTTCAGAACAATTCCCTCCATTCTGATTAGTCACGAGCGCATGAGACAGGTTCTGGTACTAGCTGCCTAAATCTGTCATACAAACATCGTCCTTTTGTTGCACGCAAGAGACACGGGAATACAGTATTTTCTTACCTCAACGATATCACAAAGGAAGAGGATATCCTCGGAGGTATCTGGAATCTACTCCTGATTCTCGTACCAACGCCACCCTCCCAGTCCGTGCCACCTTGATCAAAGATAGAAACGGTCCATAGTAAGAAGCACGACAAATGATGGTTCCTTTTGTATTTTCCTTGTTCTTGGCAAGTCGTGTAAGAGAAACATAAGGGATGTCCGGATCCTTCTTCTCACATAATATACAATGTATGCAGCAATACTCACAATTCCAATATCATTATAAGAAAAAGGGATAGTTATACCTATACCCCTCTGAAACACAATGTTTTAAAAACCAGACCGGCGACAGAACCGGTGGCCTTACTGGTTACAGGTTTGACTGGTTCAACCGCTTTAACCGCTGGTTCAACCGGTATGACGTTATAAATATATTTAATATAAAAATAATGTATATTATATTATAAATATTATAAAAAAATATAGAAAATACAAAATAATTAGAAAAAAAAATATTAACTATGTTCCTTTCTAAACTTTATAAAATTCTATTTATTGTACCCCTAAATAATATTAGCCATCTACTTTGAAAATATTGGCAAAAAACCATTCTTATCAACTTTGAAAACAAAAAACCGACATTCTTTGGTGCATTTCATCGAACGGTTTGTAAGAAATATAGAACTATATTATCTTATCATATTTTTTAGGCATTCTATCAAATACTACTCAAAATAGAAGCCAATATAAACATTAAAGAACAAAATTATCATTTACATAAACAAAAAGTGTGTAAAAATCAAAATCTAACATTCTAGGTTGTTGGTGTTCTCCTTTCAATTCACCCCTCTTTTTCTACTTTTTCCTTTCTCTTCTATAACAAGAAAAATATAAAGATTAAAAGTTATTTTGGATTAGGGTTGTAGAATTAAAAGTTTGGAATGATACAACTGGGTTTGGAACTTTGGGGAGAGTTTTACTTTTTTGTTTCCTATTGTGCATGAGAACTTTCTCAGAAATGAAGACTGAAGCTACTGGTGTGCGCTGCTCCATGCTGTCCGGTTTTACTTTTAGGCTTTAACAATTAAAAAAAAAAAAGAAGAAGAAGAAGAAAACCGGTTCTTGACCGAACCGGTTTTACCAGTTCAACCGGGTTTTGGGCCGGTTCCTGCCGGTTGGCACCGGTTTTTGATGCCACTGGTTTTTAGTGACTAACCGGCCCGGAGAGGCGGCCGGTTCCCGGTTGAACTGGTCGAACCGACCGGGTGAGACAGTGTCATTAACAACTCATCCCCTTTTATTTTGAAAATTACCAATACACTACCCTGTTGTTAAGGTCTTGAACAGATATCAGGACAAAATTTTGAGTAAACTTCCTATTTTGCCCTGCCCCACTAATCATTTAATTTCATTACCATTTGTGAGATTTTGTAACCTGGACATGGTGTAAATGTAATGTAACTGAGAGATTAAATCCATGTTTGCCAACTCCAATAAGAATGAAAAAGGATGGTGATTTGAACATGTTAATATTTCCAATTTCTCAAGAAAAAAAAAGAAAGAAAAGAAAACGTTAATATTGGTTTTTAGGCACAGTGAAATGAAGTCGAGAAATCCAGAGACCCAACAACCATGTCATGCAAATCAAATCAATTAGGATGTAATATCGGCAAACACACCTCACAAATGCCATAAGGCTCCAACAAGTTCTGCAGTGCAAGCATTTTATTGAAATCTCCTGTTACCTGGAAGAGATCAAATTGAAGCGTTTAACCAAAGTGAATAAAAAAAATGGATGCAGAAAAAAGAAATTTCGATTTCTGTAAAAGAACAATGGATTTTGAACAGCATCGTCTGCATTGTATCTGCTTTACAATTTCACTTTGACCCATTTTTAGGTTATCATTCGCTGAATCTTATATAAGTAACCTTAGTATAAAAGATTTCTGAGTGTAACAGAGATTGCTAAACTAATTTTGTCGAATGGAAAAGGTAAACTCCGGCAAGAAAGCTACCTCTAAAGTTATTGTATGATCAGAGACATCAACTGGTTTAGACCGGAAAATATTGGCAATGTCAAGAACATCCCTTCTTGCAGCAGCATTTGCAGCAACTTTGATAAGCATGAGTTCACGCTCAGCAAACGGCAAATGCGTCATATTCTGAACCTGATAAATTCAGCAGTGTATCTTTTGTTAGTCATCATGGTTCTCACTAGAAAGGGCAAAAGTACCCTTCGGAAATAGGACTTTCTCGTATATTCCACAACTAAATAATGGAATCAGTCTTCTAGAAGCATTAATGATATAGTGGTCAAAATGTTTGTCAGAAAGGTTCATGGGCAATTTAGAATCTCGGCATTGATTGGATAATACCTCCTGCGATTTGGAAAATTTTCATTAACGAGGAGTGTACTTGTAATGTTTCATACTAGGGTTTAATTGCAACGTTACAGGGGCTGTGTTTAAGTTATCCTTCAACTGAACTAGAGGCGGGGGTTATTTTTGTAGTTTCTCAAACCACAAGGGTGTGTTTTCTATAATAAGGCTAGACCTCAGGGGTGTTGAGGTAATTATCCATAAAAGGAAAGGATCGGAATTGGTTTGCTCACCTCATGAACATCCACCAACTTATAGAATTGCTGAACCAATTTGCCAATACTTTCATCTGTTCCAGGAACAACAGTTGTTATGTGTGAAACTCCATCCCTTTCTGCGGGACCTACAGCAAGACTCTGAACAAAAAATTTAGAGAAAATATTTAGGCCAAAATCAGAAAATGATCAATGGAATGAAGCAAAGGGCAATAAACTGAACCGATTTGACCTGAATGTTATACCCTCTTCGAGATATAACACCTGTGACCAAGTTCAGAACTCCAGGAGAATTGTTGACGAGCAAGGATAAAGTGTGCGATTGAAGTCCACTTGACTGCAGCCATAAGATAAGAACAAGAAACAATGCTTCAGGACAAAAGCCATCGTGTTGGACGTTGCATTACAAAATAAAAGCTCTAAAGTTTAGTTTCGAATTTTAACTACTAACTTATCCCATGAATTTCTTTTTTCGTGTAAATAAGATATCTTACATCTTCATCATAGAGAACTCCCCAGTGGGCATCGAGAACTTGATTAGAGAAGCCATCATCGGGTTCCACAGGGTAAACATCACCCTTCAATCAGGAAAACAAATTTCAATAAGATATATATTAAGCTAGTTACATATTGTCATGATAAAAGTGAAAGTTAACTAAGAAGAAATCGTCATGTATAGACAACAAATTAGATAAATGTCAAACATAAATAATAGTAAAATACACTAGCACAGCATGTGTACCCCTGAGGCAGAAATAAGGTTGCCATTAACGTGCTTTTCGTGAACTTTCTGACCCGCATGGTTCAAAGTAGCCTCGATGGGTATTGTTCCTTCAAGATCCGGATAAGAAGCTGCAGAAAACCTCCAAAACGGAGCCATCTCGCCCATCTTTTCCCGTCTCAATGCAATCTGTGAGTCTCATTAGTTTCAAAAATTTTATAAAGATATGCTTGAAATCAGTAGCGAGAACAAAATTTGACAAAATTTTTTTTTTGAAGATCTATAGAGATATAAGTATATAACCTTAAGGAATACTTTACGAGACTCCACGAGAAAAGGAAAATCATATAATGGAAGGTTAAAATCAAGAAAATAACTCATCTTACCTTCCCAGTTCTTGCAAGTTCTTTAATGCCGAACTTTTTGAGATTTCTCAGGACGGCTTCCATCTTCCCGGGATCTCCAGTAACCTATCTCAATCATATGAAAGAAGCATTAATTTTGACCTCAGGGCTCATACATCAAACATTGGGCTATTCAAAAGACACTTTTGGACAATTCCAATGAATCAACATAACATTGAGAACATGAATATTTAACCCAACCTCGATGGTCAAAGTGTGTTCTGATATGTCCACGACATTGGCCCTGAAGATGTCTACCAACCACATAATCTGGAAATTAAGGCCAAAGATCAAAACAATGACCGCAGTTGGACTTATTCGAGCTATTTAAATGTGTTTATATTAACAAACGTAATGGTATATGAACAAAGTGGCAAATAGAAAGATCATGCGGGGAAGAAAAGGAGATTCATATGTATCACATCTAAGACCTGTGAACAATTGTTTCTTTCTTTCTTTTTTTCTTTTTTTTTTTTTAAATAAATATCTAAATACTATGTTTCTCTGAGACTCCGTTTGTCATCCACAACTTGTCTAAAACAAGATGTCAGATAGTGACAAAAAAAGTCATATCCAACCTCTTGGAGAAGGACACAACTCTATGACAAGTGATACAAGTCTCAAGCTCTAATCCGCAACCAAAATGTACAGATAAAGTAACAAAATGATCTTCTCGCATCATTTTTGGGTTATTACGGATCCCCTCTGTCCCAAATTGTTCTTCATCACCTTTTCTTTCAAGACTGTTAAGAAAACAGCCCATGTGGAAAAGAGAAACAAAAAACAAAAAAGCAAAAAATAAACTTCCCCATACTTCGCCTTTAGTGTTGGAATCGGCATTGAGCTTTATGAGCAGTAGTTCACGTTCCACTTGTGCTTCTTTTGACAAATCTTCTACCTGACATATGGAATAGGACCAATGAATCCCACCTTCAATCAATTATAGTTAAGATTATACTGTAATAAAAGAACAACACAACTATCAAGAAAACACCAAAAGAGAGCTACATTATGTCACTTTTTGAATTTCCTCAAAAAGACATACCTTTAAGACGTTCACAAGCTTGTTGAGTTGCTCTACGACTTGTTGCAATATCTTCTCCGTTCCAGAGACTACTATGGTGAACAGAGCCTTGTCCTTGTTCAGACCAACAGCAAGAGATTCGATGTTGTATCCTCGACGAGCAAACACACCAGCAATTCGGTTTATTATACCACTTTCATCCCCAACAAATACTGAGATTGTATGACGTTTTGTCCTGAGATCACTCAATTCAAATTACACGATGAATCTAAGGGGAAAAATAATATTCACATTACAAAACACCAGATAAACTGCAAATTCCAAGAAACAAAATACTAAAATCCCAAAAGTCCAACTAATTTTATACCCAAAGTAAAGCATTCTAAATTATAGAGATATTCGTTTTCCCACAAGAAAAACAAAATCTCACTTTAAATCCCAGTTAAAAGAACCAGAAATCAGCATAAAACAAAAGGGGAAATGAAGGAAAAAAGCAAAATTGCTTACCGAACATCATATAGAATAATATACATCAGAGCAAAACATCACTTCAACTTCATTAAACAATTCCCACCAACCTCATTTCGATTAAAAAACTTAAAATCTTTTTAAACCTGCATGCTAAAACAAGACCAAAACACACACAAACACCAAGGGGGATAGAGGCACAAACATAGTCTTTCTTTAAATTTTGTGAAAAACAAGCAATGGGCGAAAGAAAATAAAGGGAAAAAAATAGCAAAACGTACTAACCAAACACCAATTAGAATAAAGAACATCACATCATAACATCACTTCAACTCCATTAAACGAAATCCTACCAACCTCTGCATGCTAAAATCACACCAAAACACGCACAGACACAGAGAAAGAGAGAAATGTGACTACCGAGAGTTAGCTGCGGGAGGAGAAGGAGAGGAGTTCTGAGTGACGGAAACAGCAGCACCATTGTCCGAGTTACCACCATGAGCCGCTGCATGAGCTAACAGTGATTGCTTACGGAAGCTGAAATTAATGCTTCCAAATTGCACTCTGCTGCTTAAATTTGTCAAATGTGATGGAGTTTTCCGCCTCGCCGCGCCGATAGGGCACTGTGACACAGCCGCCGTCGCCATAGCTTTCTGTTTCTGTCTCTGTCTCTCTGTTTTTCAGCACATGCTCAGGGGTAGAGAAACGTTGTGGGTGGCACTGGCACCGTGGTGGCTGAGGCTAAATAGAAGAGTATAGGATCACCCAAGGTAGGATGAAAATCAACTGTACTATTGAATTATTGGTAGGACACAAAAAAATAAAACAAAAATATGAAGATTATAATGATTAAATATATATATGTGACACAAAATAATAAATTTTATGTTTATGTAAAAATACATTACTATTTTTGGGAAATTAATGACAAATATTAGTGAAAACTCGATGTTGAGATTATAGTTTTAAGAGAGTTCTAATAACGAAATATGTGTATTTGTAAATTATTAATTAGGCAAAATTGCAATTTTAGTCCCATAGGATGGGGGGTCTGCAAATTTAGTCCTACGCTGTTCGTAAATTTAATTTTAGTCCCAAATTATGAAAAATGTTGCAGATTTGGTCCCAATTGCCAATTTTCGTCAATTTTTTAACAGAGCAAGTCATGTGCATCAAGTTAATTAACGTGCACGTGAGGGACACATGACTTGCTCCGTCAAAAAATTGACGAAAATTGGTAATTAGGATCAAATCTGCAACATTTTTCATAATTTGGGACTAAAATTAAATTCGCGAAAAGTGTGGGACTAAATTTGAAGACCCCCTTTCCTGTGGGACTAAAATTGTAATTTTGCCTATTAATTATTATTTCCATAAATATGATTTTGAGTTATTTTGTCGCATTTTAATTGAGAAAATAATTGTAAATTTTAGATTTTATTCTAGAAAATGAAAGTACCATTTTGATATGTATTGAAAATTATAAATTTTGAATGAAAATATCAAGTGCTAATGTTAGTGTATCAACGTATAGGCTATAGTAATAAATCCGTAACAAAATTATCATTCAAACATGAATTTCGCAAGATATCATTAAATAAATTAATAATATCGTGTCTTAGTAATTGCTTCTACTATTTCATAATAAAGCAGCCATGGAATTTTCAAACTACTTTGTTCTTCCTATTCCTGTTTTGGTATTTCTTTGAATCTCACTTTAAGAATTTTTACTGTTTAAGCCACCAACTATTGTTATTTTGGTTTTTGTATTTGTGCTTTCTTTTCTTGTTACTTTATTTTAATAAAATATACTATTATTAAAGAAAGAAGAAGGATAGTTGTATATCATTTAATTCTTACTTAAAAATTTGATTCTTCTATAGAACATGTTGAAAAATGTACCGGAATAAAATTTCAGAGAGTATTTTATCTGTTTTGATTATTTTTTAATAAAAGTTAAAACGTTAACAAATGCTTTCAGTATTTCACTCGAATAACATTTTTATTTATCTTCCCTGAGCAAGTAAAATATTTTTATGTTACAATAAATTTTTCACTATTTTTCGTATATTAGTCAATTTGTTTTTTGTTTTTCTTAAAAAGTAAGTATCTATAGTAACACTCGAAGCTGAGAGTGACAATTGGCAGGAATATTAATTTGATTAAAAACTTTGACACGCCACCGAGCCGGAGCGGCGGCTTGATACTGTGAGATTGGGCAGGGGACCACTCTTGGACCGGTGCCTTCTCAGTTGTGTAATAAACTTTAAATGGGTCATAATCATATTCTTAATAAGTGGACTAATTAAATATTAATAGCCCTCACGTTATAAATGTTGGGTTACTTTTTGGTATTTATATTCCTTATTTAATAATTCTTGAATGAAATGCAATGTATCATTGTTGGCACAATAAAGAATTTCACCTAATTGTATTGATTATATTAATAAAAAAAAATGGTGTATATATACTTTTATTGGTTGATGTCAATAATTTAAAAAAAAAAATATTAAACTTCTATATGACTGGCTGTATCTTGCAACACGGGCGGAAAGCTCTAATTTTTGTGGTTTTGTTGATCTAAACTGTATACCCAGCCGCCCTTGGACCAGTGCCTTCTCTATTGGATAATTAAACTTTAAATGGGCCGAAATCATATTCTTAATTTGTTGACTAATTAAATATTAATAGCCCTCACGGTATAAATGTTGGATTGCTTTTTAGTATTTACATTCCTTATTTAATAATTCTTGAATGAAATGGAATGTATCATTGTTGGCACAATAAAGAATTTCACTTAATTGTATTGATTATATTAATAAAACAAAATGATGTATATACACTTTCATTGGTTGATGTCAATAATTAAAAAAAAAAAAAATTTCAAGATAGTTGTATTGAGTTGATTTCATGTGGTTGAGCTGTGGTGTTTGAATTTAATAAAATTTAATTATCATAAGTCTAGTAAAGAAGATTAAATGATTCTGGAATAACTAGCCTACTTGAAAATTTAGTTTTAGCCACCGGTAACATGTGGGTCTTATCTATCTACCGTATGGTAGTTTATAGAATTTATCTTATATTTAATTTTTGTATTTGATCTTTGAAATATTTTCAAAAAAAAAAACCGTATACTTATCTCCACATTTTGTGACGAAGGTTACCCTTTCACTGCATTTGTATATAGGTTTCTCTTGCTAAGTAATGAAATTTCCTAATTTATAAAGAGAAGAAGAAAAATTCTAATAAAGAAATAATCAATGAGCTAGGACTTTCCATTGAATCATGGACAGTTGTAATTAGATGTGATAAATGTTTATGTTTTAGGCGATTCTGTAGAAATTGTTTGGCTAGATGAAATAACATTTGATTATGTCTTGATGGAGATAATTTTTACTGTAAATGTCAAATCAATTATTTTTTTGTCTAGCCAATAAAGGTCTCTTGGATAAATGAAACTTTTGCGGCCCCATCCCCCCTCCCGAAAAAAAGAAAAAAGACCTAACATATGTTTGTTTGTGTTTTGGCCAAACCAAAATATTTTGCCAAAACATATCCAAACACAGCCACAATCATTTGTTTACCCTAAAAAGTTATTTCTTCTCATGGAGAGGGGTGAAATATGAAACTTTTTTTGTAAATGGGTAGTACCAAAATTTGAAATATATAGCAATTTTTTTTTTATTTTTTTTTATTTTTTGCCTCAAAACGTTATTTTTCTTGTGAAGAGTGACTGATGAAACCTTTTTTCATAAACGGCAGTGGTACATTTTAAAAGCAAAATCTTTTTTTCGCCCTAAATGCTATTTTTTCTAATGGAGAGTGATGGATGAAACTTTTTTCATAGAAGGGTTGAAGTAAAATTTTAAATCATAATCTTTTGTTTGGCCCATTTCTAGTAACATAATGTGATTTATCACCTATATTTACATTTAAAATTTTAGAAAGAAAACACCATAGATATTTTATAGGACTAACTACCCCAAAATTCCCTAAGGTTTCATATAATTATAAATAAATTCCTTATGATTTGTAAATTACAGTAGCACTACTTGTCATAGTTCAACATATGGGTAATTTATTGAAGTAAAGTTATGATTTGGAAAATTACAATAATGTCTCATAATGTAAGAGGTGTTGTTGTATCCAAGCCACGAGATTATGATTGTAATTTTTCAAACCACACCTAAATTAACAGCACTGAATTGGTTGTAACTTGTTAAACGACAGGAATATTATTGCAATTATGTCAAACCTTAAGCTTAAAGGAAGCAAGGAATTACCCACTTTTATAAGAAAATTTGAGCTTTGCCCAGTGGCTTAATGAATGTCTAGTTTTACACAATTCTTTTGCAAAAATCAACAAATACAACTTAGTAAACCACATTTTTAATCATCACAAAATTTTCTCCAACAAAGGTGAACATTTTAAATTAAAGAATACAAAAACTATAAAGTATATATATTTAACAATCTCCATTACTTAGGCTCAACTTTAGCTTGAATAGTGTATCCACCACTATAATCAAAAGCATCACTATAAGGGTGCTTAAGGGCACTTTTACCAGCTCCAAATTCAGTTGCAGAAGATGATGCTGAAGTTGAGTTTGTGTTCGAACCATCATTCTGCAGAATAGTTTCTAAGGACTTAACAACTTCACCCATCGTGGGACGATCCGAAGCCGATTCTTCGACACATTGTATGGCAAGATCAAGAAATCTAGAAAATCCTATGAGATTTGGTGTATTTCTTATAGTGGGATCCATAAGGTGTCTTAATCCGTAATGTGTTTCGTCGTTCTTGTCCACTTCAAGTCTCACTTCGCGTACGATGTACTTTCCCTTCTCGATGGGTTGTTTAGCAGTGATGAGTTCGAGCATTACTACTCCAAAACTGTACACATCGCTTTTTTCAGTTAACTGTTGTGTCATGTAATATTCAGGATCGAGATAACCCTGTTGCAGATTTTTAAGAAAAAGACATCAGGAAACTCATATTGGTAATATTGACTACCATCTCATGACAAGGGATGTGGTTTATCTAGTCTAGGAGGATGCCTGGGTGAACTTATAAGCTCTTCAAAGTATCCTATAAAATAATTATAAATTGTTTCATACTTAATGTGTTGCTTTAGTTTTAATAATATTCATTACAAAATTGTCATTAATAATATCTTATGAGGCTCTGATCTCATTTTATTCAAATAGCTTAATAACTTATTTTAAAATGAAAATCATTATCTTATAACACTCAATTAGTTCTATGAGCTAATAATATATTCAAAATAAACTTAAGCTAACACCCCCCTAAATCTTTTTGTGGGACTCATTTATGACCAGTGTACCTTGACACAATGTACATTTTCAAGAATGATATCAACTTTCACTAGCTACAAATTTATTTATAATAACTATTATAATTTACGTAATCTTAGTCTTACTTACCAGCGTACCCTTAACTTGAGTCGAAACGTGCCCTTTTGTTCCATCTGACACCAACTTAGACAAGCCAAAATCAGCAACTTTAGCCGTGAGATGTTCATCCAACAAAATGTTTGTCGACTTAACATCTCTGTGGATTATCGGTGGATTTGCAAGTTCGTGTAAATAAGCTAATCCTCTAGCCGAACCAAGCGCAATTCTTATCCTCCTCTTCCAATCGAGGTAAACTCCACTTCTTCCTAACAATGACACACGAACAATTATCATTGCAACATATTACCATTATTTGGTTTGTTTGAAAACTAAGAGTGAGTTTATGAAATGCTAGATCTTATATTTTAAAGATAAGTCGTTGCAACATTTGATAATATTAGATATTAGAGCTTATAAATGAAGGGGCATGCAAAAAATAAGTTAGAACTCCTTACTTTTCTTGATCTTATTTTACGATCTTACAAGCTATTCTTAAAAAAAATATTACAAAATACTTTTTAATATCTTATAAGTTCTTAAACATGTTATAAAATATTTTAAAAAGCTTATAAGTTCATCCAAACACCCTCTAAGTCTGAGTTTACCTGATAAACTTTCTCTTAGTGTTCCATTAGCCATAAACTCATAAACTAACATTTGTTCTCCCTGTTCAAAACAGAATCCCACAAGCCCGACGAGGTTCTTGTGATGAACTCTTGAAAGCAGCTCGATTTCTGTTTTGAACTCGAGGCCACCTTGTGTTGAACCTTGTTGAGCCCTTTTTATTGCTACTACTTGTCCATTGGAGAGGACTCCTTTGTAAACCTGGAAAAAGAACATAAACAAGTATGAGGGCGTTTGGCTAAGCTTATTTCTTGAACCTAAGATGCTAGATATTATTGTAAAATAAATTATTGAAACATTTTTAGATAAAATAATATTTTAGAGCAAAGAAGATATGAGTATTGTTATTTTTTTTGTTAATATGGTCAAAACTAAAGGTGCAAGTCAAGATCCTAAGTTACAGACTGCTTAATCTTTTCAAAAGAGCATGTAAAATATTGATATCTTGTTTTGGAAGCTTTAGCCTCTTTTCCAAAAAAGTTTATCAAATACTTTTGTAACATTTTATAAGATGTTTTAATAGTAACATCTTATAAGATGTTATAAATTGACCAAATACCCTCCAAGAAGGTATTTGGCTAAGCTTATATAAAACATCTTATAAGCTCTTACATATTATAAGATATTTTTAGAACTTATTTTGATGAAGTGTTTGGATAAAATAAGAAATTAAGATTTACTGAGAACTCATATGATTCTAACATCTTATATTAGATGCTTATAAGCTCTCATTTGAAAAAGTAGTAATTCCCAGACACTTTTTAACATATTTCAAAGAGCTTATTATAAGTTCACTCAAACACTCTTTAATATACTATTTGTACTCGGTTTCTCTATCTCTCACACATGCCACAACAATATAAGTTTTGGTAGCAAACCTTTCCATAACCTCCCCAACCAATCTGGTTACTTTCAGAGAAGTTATTAGTGCATTTCTTGAGCTCATCATAAGAGAACCATCTTGCTCCTTTTAGCTGTGGTGCTCCTCCACTGTCCTTGCCACTCGGCACCCAAGAAACTGAACGAAATAAGTCGAGCAACTTAATTAAGTCAAGAAAAAAAGAGTGCAGAACAGACATCACATTACAGAAAACAACTTATTTTACCGAATGGTCTACTAAGCGATATCGCTTGTTCAGCGCGTCGTTTTTGCCTAAGAGCATACGTCGCTAGCGCTGCTAGAACGACAGCCAAAAACGCACATCCGCTTGTTATTCCAGCGATCATGCCTTTACTGATGTGGGCTCTAACATGATCATCTGAATTTTCAATATATTTCTTCATAAGTTTCATCAAACATATGTGATTTTTGGAGAAGGAGGGTGTTTTTCGTGTACTTTAAGCTTATTTAATAGATTTTTATAAGATATCTAAGAGATTATAAGATGTTTTTTCAATTGTGAAAAATAGCTTACAATCTCCTAAAATTTGAATTTTGTAAGCTTTTTAAGAAAAGGGAAGGACTTCTTAACTTATTTTTAGAATCTACAAAATTATCATAGTTTATATCTTATAAAACAACAAACTACTTGACTTTACCTCCAAAAACATATGGCATCGCTATAAAATAATACGGTCCAAACTCTGGCGGTGGCTTATAAGTTTGGTTACTCAAAGCAAATCCAATTCTCTGAACTGATGATCTATTGAAGTACTTTGCATCAGATGGAAAAAGTCCAAGCTGCACTTGAAGATAGTCGTCGACGTTAAAAAACGGATTCTGCAACAAAACTGATCCCGGTGAAAGATTTAGTTTCACCCAAAGGCTCATTTCTAAAGTATGAAACAAACTTGCATTCGACAAATCTCTAAACGAAGGCGCTCTAAAGTACAATGTGCCTTCATATGGATAAGCACAGTCACAACTTTGTGGATCGAGTTTTTGATCTGAGGGACATATTTGGCTCCCACAATTTGCAAGACTCGTAGAATAAGGTTTGGCTGATTGTTGAATTTGGCAGTATACGGTGTTTTCTAGGGAGGATGAGCATACCGGATTGCCAATCAATCTGTATAGTCGACAAGAATGCGTTAGCTGTTAAGGATTAAGTTACGTCGTGTGGTTCTGTTTCTGTGATGATGTCAAGTTGTTGTAATATTCTTACAATAGGGTGCCTTTGTATTCAGAGCCTATTGTTACAGATGATATGTCGTTGTTCTCTAAGTCGATGAGCTGAAGTTGTTGGCTGATGTGGCCGCTCATGTCTAGCTTGTCGATGAAAGCGTTGTTCTTAAGTTTCCTGTCAAAGATTTGCCAGATTATGTTAGTATACTGAGAGGCTGTTTGATAATGTCTTTTAGAACAACTTTGAGCTAGTGAAAAAAACTTCGGACAGTGTTTGTTAGAGTGACTTCTACTTTTCTGCTTTGAGAATTTAAGCTAAAATCCACTAGAATCTCAAAACACCTCATGCGTTTCCACCAGAATCCACTAAAATCTCTATTTGAGGTTTTCCATCAAGAGGATTACATGAAAATACTATATTATCCTTCCTGTATTTCTTGAATCCCAAAATGCCACTTCGATATGTCTAGGGCAAGATAGTAATTTAAAAGTTTTATAACATCGAAGATGTAGAGAATTGGTTATTTTTACAAATGCACACTGTTTTTATCATTTTTTTCACTTATAGTCATTCGCAACTTTTACTAGTAACTTCTAAACTTCTTTGAAAGAAAATGTCCTCGTTTCAAAGCAGAAGGATGGCCAAACACCCTCTTAAGTTAACTTTGGAGCAATTTATGTTGACTTAGTGCTAGTTGTTCGACTTACACTTGCTGAATCTGAGGTAAACTGAAGATATCTGCTGGAACAGATCCTTCTAATGGTCCGTGTTCGATAACCCTAACGACAAAAGACATATTCATAAACGTGAGATCTTTCCTTAAACTCATGATCTAAAGACGAAACGAAATTCTTGTTTTAGCTACGTTATATTTTTGCATTCTTTAGAAGTTACTCACAAAGTAGTTAGTGACGGTAAAGTAGAAAACCAATCCGGTGCTTCTGATTTTGTGAAAGAGTTGTTACTCAAGTCTCTGTGAAAAAACGAACTGAGTCATTAACTAGGAGAAAAGATTGAACAAGAAAGTTTTTACTAATGAAAATGTGTAAATTCTTACACATAATTGAGGGAGTTCATTCCAGCTAAGTCTGGTATATCCCCAGACAACATATTGTGAGCTAGGTTCCTTCATTAGAAAAACATACTAGGATGTAATAAACGAAGTACTAGTGGAACGAGTTATCCGTAGGAAGAAATGAAACACTTACAATTCGATGATGTTTGTGAGGTTGTTAAGGTTTAATGGGACGTTTCCTTTGAGGAAATTTCGATCAAGTCGACTGGAAACATTTTGATCATAAGGACAAAAGAAAAATCAATCTTTAGTTACTTGTTCCAAAAGATGACAGTAACTGAGAGATGAAGTTAGAACAGTGTGTTTTACTTACAGAACCTCAAGTGTCTGAACAAGTCCTAGTGAAGATGGAATGTCCCCTTCCAACTGATTCCCATCGAACAATCTGTCAAAAGTTTTAACTAATCAGACGAAACGTTTTCAGACAGAGAACAATGTGAATCTGTTAGTTTTTCAACTTACACATGTATTAATGACATGTCTGAGTTAAATAGTTGGCTCGGGATTTCACCTGATAGCCGGTTCTTGTTGAAGTGGCTGCAAGAGTTACAACATCAGAAACCGTAATCAAGAATCAAGAATGAAAGATTTTCACGAAAAGAAGTTAATGTCACTTACAAGTGTTTCGCCTTTTTAAGCTGATCGAGACCTGGACTAAAGAGTGACGAGACAGGAATTTGTCCCTTCAACTGATTTTCCGCAAGATCAAGCCAATATAGCTTCGAGAGTTTGCCCAACGATGGTGGGATTTCACCCGTTAAGTTGTTTGAATTCAAGGCTCTGTCGACGAAACGAAAGTTAAGACAAAAAAGTGCCATAAATACTTTCATTCTCCAAGAATATGAGTGTGTGACTATGATGTTTAGTTCTTACAAAAAAGTCAGTTCTGATAGATTTCCGAGTTCACTCGGTATGCTGTTGGTGAAGCTACAACCAGCAAGAATTCTGCAGACATTACGTAAATCTAGCTAAGTTCGACTATAATAGACAACGAATCATCGTAACTTCTGATGATTTATGAGGTAAAATATCTTACAATATTGTCAAATTTTTTAGATCTCCCAAACGAGGGGATAAAGAACCGGTTAAGCCAGGGTTGAACGACAAGTCTCTGCAGTAAAACAACTTTCAAGATCCCATACAAAGAACTTTAAAAAGAAAAAAGCACCGTATGGGAGAGATAAACGAACTTACAAAGAGATTAACTCAGTGAGGCCTCCAATATCGCCACTCATTTTACCAGTTAGTCCCATTGTTGATAATCCTCTGCAAAAGCATTACATTTATATTTGAATCCAAAAAAAGAGTCGTTTAGACAACTTAAGTCCAGCAAAGTTCAATGTTCTTACAGCGATGTAACTCTTGAGTTATTACAAGCAACGCCTTCCCATGATGAACAAGGGTCGTCTGATCGATCCCAGCTTGGGGGCATCCCATTCCATTGATCTTTTAGTGATCGAAGCACAGCAGCTGGAGTAAAACGAATGTTATACGTGATGTAATAATGCAACATATAATCCATTTATGCATCAACACATACAAAAACACTTGACAGTGTTAGCATGTAGTAGTAAGAATGTTACCATCTTGTGGATTCGTCATAGAATCAATTGTCTGAATCCACACGAAGAAAACGAGCAGATAGGACAAGAGCAGCCGCGAAAAGGCTGCCATTGTTAATGCGCTTTCTCTCATGAAAACAAGAAAATATAGACAATAAAAATGACAAAAACTCACAAAAACTTCTGAATTCCAGAAGATAGATATTTTTAGTACAATCCCTATTCAGACATCATTGTTTGGAACAGAATTTAACCAACATTGTGGTGGCCCTCTTGCTAGTAGTGGACAGCATAGTGAAATACCAAGATAAGGGAGATGAAAATAAAGTGGGAAAAAAAAAAAAGAAAAAAGGAAAGAAAGAAAGAATGGTGGGTAGAATGTCTGAAAATTAAGTTTGATACTTTAAATGATTAAACTTGTCTTAGAAGACAATTCAAGAAAATCTTTCAATCTCCCACTATGTGTGCAAAAAGATGAATGGAGGTTCTTTTTTGGCCACCCCATTATTTCATCATTAATTGTGTAGCACTCTAACATCATTACAACATGAAGTGTGACAAAATTACTATGATGTTATTTGTTTAATGTATGTATGTAAACAATGAAACACAATGAGAGTAAAGAACAAGAATCATCAGTTGGTTTTTAGTTTGGAATAGTGGATGGGAGGTGCTAGTTTGGCCCATGAAGTCATTTTCAAGCAATTCCTGCATATTGGGTGGATCTAAAAGGACGAAATCGCCCATACTTAAAAAGTTAGTTGCCCTTTTACTTAAATATGCAAAGACTTTAAAGGTTCAAATCTTTTTCAATGGGCCTGATCAAAACTGATTTAGCCTATCTCTAACCTGCATATGAGATGCCAGGTAGACTTACCAAGACTTATTAAATATTTTGGGGTGTTTACTTTGGCTTTTGGGTAAAATGTAGGTTTTAGTTATTGATGGTTTAAATATTGGTTTAAATGAGTAAAATGGATTTGATTTGTTGTTTACCTTGAATGTTAATATTGGTTTATGTTACCTCAGTTTGCTTATGTGTTTACTTCGAATTGTATAGATTAAGTTGTGTAAAGTTTGAAATGCTCACAACACCCTCCACATTAACTTAATAAAGGAAAGATATCTTTTGTTTGTGGGGGCAAATTTGAAAATATATAACAATGGTTACAAATTTGGTTTCCTAAACCAAAAAAGAAAAATGGTTAACCAAACATCTCATTAACCCACTTTAACACGGGTTGAATAGCAAAACCCGTAATTTAGATCATTTAAAGTAAACAAGGGTATATATTATTATAACTTAGCTTATCATTCCTTAACCATCCAAGTAAACATGCCCTTTGTATTCCTAAAACAAAATAAAATACAAAAAATATGAAAGGGTATTTTCATAAAATTACAATTTTAAATTTAAAACAAGTCACATACTTATTTAAATTTTTAACAACTCTTAATTTAAATTTATGTCTTTTCTAAAAGGTGTTTACATTCCTATAAATATGTTTTCGTTTCTTTTGAGACAAATAAACAAAAAGTTTTCTACATCCCTTTTTCTCTCCAAATATTTTCTCTACACTCTTTATTTCCTTTAAAATTCTTCTAATTGTTTGAGCATATTTTCTTATCAAATAAGGCAATTGTGGGATTATTAAGTTCGTGGTGATTCTTGTTTTAGTGTACGTCAAGAATCTCTGAAGATTTATTGTATCTTAAGAGTAGATTTTGATTCTGTTTGTACCTGGGCAATGGCGAAATTCTACTCTAAAGAAAGTGCAATTTCCCATGCCTTGAACAGGGTTTTTTTTTTTTCTTTTTCCTTTTCCTTTCCCTTCTTAAGATTTTTAATTTGATATTATTTATTGTGTTTAGTGTGTGTGTGTTAGGCATTATATTTTTCTAACAACACTTATCACAAATATTATAAATACCTTATAAGATCTAGATGAAGGTGCGTTTTAAATAACTTTGGAATCCAATTACAAAAACATGCTCTTATTTACTCCAACCTTTATTGTTTTGAGCATAGGACAATTTGCGATAAGATGTTTCTCCGTATTTTCAAAATTAAAATCCACTTTAGATTTAATCATGATCTGTGTCTAACCTAAATCACAATCACAAGATACAAATAGACCGACTCAAACTCTGCCTGTTGACTCTCAATCAAACACACAGCTGTAATTATACTAAATTCTTGTGTGGAAGTAATTTTAAATCTACAATTTAGACAAATTTACATCAAGAATGTTCCTTTTTTGACAGAATACATCAAGAGTGTTCAACTATTGATGGATCTAAGGCATGAACTAATACATATATGTACGAGAAAGTTATTCAAGTCCTGAGAAGAAAATGGGCCAACTAATTTTTTAACAGGATAATAAAGCCCACATATGGCAAGAAGTAGGCCCAATTTCTTGTGAAATAGGCCTGGCCCCAATCACAATTCAGAAAATAAGAGTAAGAGAGGGAAATGCAGTGAAAAGAAGAGTAAGGAACAGGAAAACGGAGCAGCCGCTGTGTCCGCCGGAGTTACCTCCACTGCGGCCGCTGACGAGGTATTCACCGTTGATATATTGATTCTCTTACTTTTAGCACCAAACAGGAAGAGGCCTAATCTGTGTTTTCCTGAGTAGCTTGAGATGAGCTCCCCATTTAGATAGAAGACACAATGTAGGATAATACGCCATGGCCAAAGAGGAAGAAGAATGGATATGCTTCATCGTTCTATCCATCTTCTTCAACCCTTTTGCTCAAGATTTAAGTTTACAGCGGCAGCAAAAGCTGCTGACGGTGCTAAAATGGGAGCAGCAACCGAACTTGGTAACCTTCTAATTGTTGCCTCCATAGCTAAAGCTCTCTCAAAACCAGGAGGAATTTTTTCTCTAGAGAAGGATGGGGACTCCATTCCCTTGTCGGAGGATGTCGTCCTCCAAGTGCTCCGCCGTGGTTCTATCGATGCGGCCAGGAAATTGGATTTCTTCCGGTGGTGCTCTCTTAGGCCTAATTACAAACACTCGGCGGGCACTTACATTCAGATGCTCAAAGCCATCTGCTTTTCTTCCCATCCCCACCAAAATGATGTTCTTGAGCTGGTTGCTTCGATGAAACGTGACGAGGTGGTGCTTGATTCATCGACTTTGAAGCTGATTCTTGATGGGTTCATTAGGTCTGGTAAGTTTGATTCTGCTCTGGAAGTTTTGGATTATGTTGAGAGAGACATGATTAGTACAAGCTCTTTGAGTCTAGATGTGTATAGCCCTGTTGTTGTTGCTCTTGTGAGGAAGAATCAGATTTCCATAGCATTGTCTATTTTCTTCAAGCTCTTGGACTCTACAAATGAGAATAGCTTGGTAATTCCTGATGCTATTGCTTGTAATGAGTTACTTGTTGGTCTTAAAAAAGCAGGCATGAAAGATGAATTCAAACAAATTTTCAATAAACTGCGTGAAACTAAGCTTTATCCATTGGATATATGGGGATATAACATATGTATCCACACATTAGGATGTTGGGGTGACTTGAGTACTGCTTTAAGCTTGTTTAAAGAGATGAAGGAAAAGAATGGTTCATTTAGTCCAGATTTGTGTACCTATAACAGTCTGATCCATGTTCTTTGCTTGCTTGGGAAGGTGAAGGACGCTCTTATTGTTTGGGAGGAGCTAAAGGGATCTTCAGGTCATGAGCCGGATGCATTCACTTATCGAATTCTCATTCAGGGTTGTGCTAAATCTTACAGAATAAATGATGCAATGAAAATCTTTAGTGAAATGCAGTATAACGGTATACGTGGAGAGACTGTAGTTTATAACTCCCTGCTTGATGGTTTGATGAAGTCAAGAAAGCTAATGGAGGCATGCAATCTATTTGAGAAAATGGTTGATGATGATGGTGTTAGAGCTTCTTGTTGGACGTATAATATACTCATCGATGGTTTGTATAAAAACGGAAGGGAGGAAGCTGCTTATACTATGTTTTCTGACTTAAAGAGAAAAGGTAATAATTTTGTTGATGGGGTAACTTATAGTATTGTCATTTTGCATCTTTGTCGGGAGAATAAGGTTGAAGAAGCTTTGAAGCTGGTGGAAGAGATGGAAGCTCGGGGTTTTATGGTTGATTTGGTTACCGTGACTTCACTGGTGATTGCATTTTATAGGCGGGGACAGTGGGATTGGACTGACCGGCTTATGAAGCACATTAGAGATGGGAATTTGGTTCCAAGTCTTCTTAAGTGGAAATCTGCAATGGAAGGTTCAATGAGAAGTCCACAGAGCAAAAAGAGGGACTTTACGCGAATGTTTCCATCCGTATCCGATGTTTCTGAGATTTTGAATCTCTCAAAATCATCTGATACAAAAACTGACGGTGCCATTGATGTAGAAGTTGTTACTGATGAGTGGTCATCTTCCCCGTATATGGATATGTTGGCAAATCAATTTACACATAATAGTGAACATTCTTGGAAATCTTTCTCACTGTCCAAGGGGGCTCGAGTTATGCCCAAAGGTGATGATTCTTCATTTGATATTGACATGATGAACACTTATTTATCCATTTTCTTGGCTAAGGGGAAGTTAAGTTTAGCCTGTAAACTATTTGAAATTTTCACCAACATGGGCGTCGACCCTGTGAGCTACACATATAACTCGATTATGAGTTCATTTGTGAAGAAGGGTTACTTCAAGGAGGCATGGGGCGTCCTTCAAACAATGGGTGAGACGGTTAATCCAGCCGATATAGCTACATACAATGTGATCATTCAAGGGTTAGGAAAAATGGGGAGGGCTGATCTTGCAGATGCTGTTCTTGATAAGTTAATGAAGGAAGGTGGTTTTCTTGATATTGTGATGTATAATACCTTGATCAATGCTCTTGGGAAAGCCGGTCGATTTGATGAAGCGAATAAGCTGTTTCAACAGATGAAGACGAGTGGGATAAATCCGGATGTAGTAACTTATAATACGCTCATTGAAGTTCATAGTAAAGCAGGTCGACTTAAGGATGCATATAAGTTCTTGAAGATGATGTTGGATGCTGGATGTGTGCCGAATCATGTGACTGATACAACTCTCGATTTTCTTGAAAAGGAAATCGAGAAAGTACGATACAAGAAGGCTTCCATCATACGATCTCCCATAGATGATCCTTTGTAATGTCAAAGCAAGGCAAACTCGCTTCTCACTATTTGGATTCTCTATTTCATAATATATTCCATCCCATCTGTTATTTCATTTTATTATTACATGTTAGGTTAGCTAAATGTTTTCTAATTAAAATACTTAACTGTAGATGCAATAAAGACATTTTATCTGAGAAATGAAATAAAAGATTAAACACATTTTGAAATAGAGAATCTAGAATGTCATTCATAGTGTATACATTTGTGATGATAGTGGCAAGGTTTTCACCTTTTTCTTTAGTTTTGTTTCTTCTTTATTTCTTTGTCTTTGGGGTATTGGGAGTGACATGTAATTGTGTTAGAGTTGATTGTGAGATAATCAAGAATGTGTTGACATTTGTTGCCAAGATGTATTTAGTGATCAGAATAAGGAGCAAGTAGCCAAGAATCATGTGTATTTTGATAGATAATCAAGGGGTTGTCAAGTATTGCCGCAAAAGATGAACTTGCTATGGCTGATACTACAGTATGTATTTGGTCAAAGGGATAATTACTCCCCAATCCTTTGAAATTTGGCCGAGTTACAAAAACACTCCTTATGTGTTGGGAAATTATTATAGAACCTCTTGCCATTAATTCAAACTAATGTTTATGATACACTCAATCTATGTACCTAAAATAATTAATGTATTTTATGTATATTAAAGTATAATGCAAATTTAATTTATGTATATTTAGTAATTAGAACATGATCAATATATTTAATATAAATATACTCATAATTTAATATAAATAATAAATTAGTAAGTTAATGATTTGTTAATGTGTTGTGAATAATTATTAAGCTGAATTAATATATTAATGGATATTTTAGGCAAAATACTTGAACAGATATCATCAAAATAACTATTTTTGACACTCATACTTCAGAGTATAGATGACAAAATAGAGTTCATGTAATATCACCATAAAACTCCCAAAAGACTTAAATCAATTAGATTCATGGAAGGTCTAACTGTAACGTTAGACAGGCCACATTAAATTCCTTTGGTTGAAGCAACATAAATGTTGTCTTGGAAAACATAGTCCATTAAATTCCTTTGGTTGAAGCAACATAAATGTTGTCTTGGAGAACATAGTTCAGGAAAAGCTCACACTCATTATACTTATAAAATTACAATGAATTGTCAACCCGTTGTTTTGGTAGAACACAATACATAAATACACAATATCAAACGTTCGTCAGATGGCAAACAGGATGAGACGATGTCTCAAATGAGTTCACGTCTGAAAAGGCGGCCAGAGATCTTAAACAGAATCAATCGTGTAACTTCTAACTATCGGTTATCAGACCATGCTTCAGGCATTCAGGACAATGAAGATAGTTGAAAAGAAAAGGGAAAGAGCTGAAAATACACGCGAAAAAAGAAACAAAACTGCAGGTCATTGGGCAATCCTCACACGAGCAACATGAGAGAAAAATGATTATATACACATTCCGTTCTTCCTAGAATGCTGCAGTGCTGCAATTGCTTAGTCCCTTCCGACGCCAAGAAGCCACTGTGCAAGATGAGTCAAGTATGGCTCTGCACGGGAACTGCTACTCAATATTGGTCCCAGACTCTGAAGCTCACCAGCAAATTCCTTCTCAAACTTCCTGCAAATCATGCATGTCAACAAAAATGTACACACATACGTGAAGAAAGAAACATGGGGTGGGAGAGTTCTGATGGGCAATCGTTCGAACATACAGGATAGATTCGATAACTGTTGCATTTTCAGATGCAATACCCACAGCCTGAGATCGGGTCTTTAGTTTCAAGTGTTTGTATTTATCGACATCAGGGCTTTCTGTCTCGGAAGGGTCAGTTGAATAAGTAATCAACCATTGAGCTGCTGCTGCGTACTGGAGGCATATCAGTTTCATTCTCTCCAGCTTCTGCATTGAAGGAAGTCATTGTTCAGAAATGGGAATTGTAGCACCCTCACCAAGGCTTACTTTGGATGTAAAGAAATATCTTAAAGGAAATGTTTGATAATAGAACTCTAAAATGGCATACTTAAAGCACAAAGCTATATGGATATTTGTTGAAGTACCCATTAAAAAGGTAATGGCATAATAGTAATGGCATATGCTACATACCTTGAGAAGTACAGGCGAAAGTAGCAAACATTCCCTCAAACACTTCTCAAGAAAAAAGTCATGGTACTGTATAACCTGCATCATGGGATTAGTTGGGATGACAAAGTATTAACGGCTGTGCAAGAAATTCCAGGAGATAAGGAGTAGAAGTATGTTAGTTTCCTGTTTGGTTAGAGATTAAGCAGCAGAAATAAACCAGTATCATGAACATAGCCTCGAGCTGGACGAGCCAACCCGAGTTGATCTCAAACATAGGCTTGAGTCGAGCTCAAGCACAGTTTTTCTCAGCTCGTCGAGCTCAAGCTCATTTCACTTGGTTCAAGCTTGAGCTAAAGCTCAGCTCAAGCCTGAAAATAACATTAAAGCTTGGCTTGTATGCATGCCTAGTGTATCCTCCTACCTCATCAATGCTCTTTGCTGTCTGAAGTCTATTATGCATGACATGCCAATTTGGCTCGATAACCTGAGAGCAAGCATCAGATCACGAAGAGAGAGAGAGAGAGAGAAAGAGATAAAGAAACATTAATAAAATTGTTAGGGGACTAATTTTAACAAGTAATGCACTTCTAAGCAGATGGCATAGATGCCACCAAAGCCAGCACATAGAACACATCAGGAAATTAGAGATAGAGAGACCTGCCTCGAAAGTCAAATAATGTAGAAGGCTATTGATAAATTTAAGCATATTCCGGCACAGCAAAGATGAGACGGAAATTGCTATCCCTTGCATATCAACTCTGCGAAGACCCTACAAAATACATCTCTGATAAGTATCAGGAAAGTGAGTAACTATTAAGAGAGCTAAAAAAATTTCAAGCATCATACTTGATGAAGTTGCCATGCTGCACAAAGTTGTCGATTAACATGCTTGCAGCGAAACAGAAACCGAAATATTAACTGATATTTTGTCAAAGCTTTTCTTGAGATCACAAGGGATAACGGCCATCGCACCTGAAATACAAAATGTATGCTACAATAACATGATAATGGAACTAGCTTAATGTAAGATTACCAATAGAAAGTAAAACCATTTAAATTGTCCAAAATCATCATGTTTCGAGTGATCTGAACTGTCTGAAAGTATTATTTATAAATCATGTAGACCAGTCTTATATGCTAAATGTTGACTGGTTTTCAGCACAAAGACCACTTAGGCAGAACAAAGAGTAATTACAACCTTGACCACCATTCTCATATGCTAAGTGATGAACTGGTTATTTCAGCACAAAGACCACTTAGGCAGAACAAACAGTCATTACAACTTTGACCAGCTGAATCTACTAAGTGCGATTTACAATTATGTTTTATTAAGGGTGAGTTCAGAGGCAAAGATAATTAAGACTAATTGCAACAACAATCCACCTATTGGAGACTACAGACCAGATAGCTTGCTACAAATAAGGAAATTTATTTGTGTACTTAAGTACCACATGAAACTAAGATTCTTCCATATAAAACAAAACCACTGAAATTTGAAACTTATTGTACTGCGACGTAAGTAGAAGGCACAAAGAAATAGAGAACAAGGAAGGTGCTCTTACAGCAAATACAAACCTTGAAGCTCAAACAAAATGTTTCCAAGCCTGTAATGCTCACGGGTTCTTCTAGATCACTGCTGCTGGAAATATCATGGACGATTTGAAGATCTTTGAGTGTACTCAAACTTTTCAACAAAGTGGACTTCTCCTGGCAGCAATGTGGTCAATTTTGTCAAGCAAGCGGCACAATACATGTCATGCATATGTAACTTTTTACAACTTAAGCACTTACCACGCAACATGTTAAGTCCTCATTATATGGATCTGCTACAGCTGCTGTGGATCGCAATGCAAGGTCCAGGAGAGACTATACAGAACAGGCAGAAAGTTTGTATAACAACGAGCACTCAGTGCAACAATTATTTTACTCACTTCAGGTGTTAAAAGAAATTCCCAGATAAATATATTTCCCCCTTGCGTATAAAATATGTAAAGACACACCTGCAGCTTCTCAACAGAAATTTCATCTGGCTTTTTTAAGAGCTCCTCCCGAGCCATATCCATAAAGTGAACCAGAAAATCACCCTGCAATCTCAATTTAAACACGAAAAAAGGATATGAATAGTGTCCTTACATAGTCAAAATGAACCTCCAATGTGAAGTCATAACAGGTTGAAAGATCAACGGATAAAGGGATGAAAGATATGCTCGCACATTGCTTCCATTCTTGCTACTTCTGTGCGAGCAGTAAATTAGTTTTGTTTCCAATCACCTGACCAAACAGTTCCCTAAGACATATATTGCCATACACAATACTCCTGAATCCCAACTGACAATATGGAATATTTTTACACACTGGCGATACCTGATCAAGAAGCAAATAGTGCTTGATTGACCTCAGTTTTCCCATTAAGTCATACTGCCAGTAACACAATGAAAATTCATCAAAACAGCAAATTTACATGCTGACAAATAGAGATGACCAAGAAAAAGGCGGTCTGTTTTTTATCAGACCTTTTCCTTTATGAGATTCAATAATTCACCACTAGCAAAATCATAAGCGGCTTTAATGCACTCCAGGTAACGATGATTAGACCCAACCGTAGTCAACTTTGAATTTTCTGCTACAGGAACCTACTCAAAACAATCTGATCAAGGGTGTTTAATGGAAAACCTGAGCCAAAGGAATAATGGACCTGCAAAAGTGTTGTGAAATAAACCTGAATACTATGACCACATTCTCTCATAACATTTAAATATTTTCCCGTCGTCAGAATTGCTTCAGCGGCATTTGCAAGGAAACTAGGAATGTCGTCTTTCAGGCTGTACCGCTTTTGCCAAAACTTTGCGTCATAATCTTGTGTGAGGCTTTCCTGTTAAAAGCAAGATGAGGTCAGCTCCTACAGCTTAAGTGTGAAGCATGCACTTGAAGATGAGGTCATACCTTTTGAAGAGACTTGTTCTCAGCAATAAAAAATTCACCATAAGGGTCATCAATCACTCCTTCATAGACCCACCTGTAATTTAATATGATTCCCTTCAGCAAGAATACTAACTAGAGTAAACAAAGTAATAGTGCATAAGGGACATCAAATCAATTGTGCATGTTCATATTACCAAAACAATTGTTCTAATGTAAGGTAATCACATGGGTATTATACTTCTATCCTCCTCCAGAGATGCGTTGTTACAACAGAAGAAACTTGTTTTAAAAAGCTTTTAAAACTGAAGTGCTGAAGAGTATCCAACGGAATTCATAAATGAACATAGACAATTTTTATGTCACTCATGTGAGTTTCAACCAAATTTGCTGGCCCCCTGAGTAGCTGCAGCCTCCTTAGTCCTTTCCCTTGGGGAGTGTTTAATGTACTTATCCTGGCTTCCTATCTGAAGCTGATTTCTCATTTGCACATGGCTAAAAGCTTTTTAAATCAATTATGTGTATAACCACTCTAACATCATGAAACTACTGCAGACAGGAATGATATTGGTGTAACAATTCAAATGTCAACTGCAGTAATACCTCTCTAATATTTGGAGATATGCTTGGCTTGCACATTGTGACATCTTTTCCAACAAAGATCTAACTACATGGTCACCAGCCATGGCCTTGGCCTGGAATTAGTAAGCAAATATGTATCAGGGTAGACCATAAAGTTACTATATTTTAATCTGGCTAAAAGTTACAGAGAAATATTACTATGCTGTAATGCCATACCTGGCTTTGCAAGAGGTTGAGAACTGCAGAACCAATAAAATTACTGGCTGAAGCCTTCTTTATCACTATGGATAAGGCTTGCATTGACCCCATCATTGGCTGTGAGAAATAATCAAAACAAGTTGAGATGTCCCTCGCTACTAAAGAACAACAACACATTAAGTTAGGTTTTAGTGGTCAAACCTGGCAATAGAACCATAAGCCTTGAACAGAAAGTTTTCCCAAACGAAATTGATGTTCAAGCTGAGCCACCATAGCTTGGTAATCCTAAAATTCACATTCACATATAAGATATGAGTTTTCTTGTTGTAATAATCCTTTTAGGAACATGGGCTGTAGTCCTCGCGTTTCAATA
>JACFYI010003744.1:623187-633525 GCA_014898755.1 Handroanthus guayacan
ACAGGAGAATTTACGCCCCATTCCCTTCCTCCTCTCTCACTGTACTCCTATACAAATTGAATTCCTTGAAACCCTTAGGTAACAGAAATAGCGAATCTGACTGAGTTTCATGTTTTCAACTGCTGGCAGGAACGAAGACACTTCTACAGAAGTTTCTCCACATATACACATGCCGCATAATAAGAAACTTAAAACCATTCATGCTTACTTACAGCAATAAGAATCAATGTAATTCATCCTTTTGTTCCATAAACCATTCCAGAAAACAAAGCAGCTACAAGCAATGAAGAATAGGAGACTGGTACCATATATGACTGACAAAATGAATGAGAAAGAGAGAGGGAGGGAGTGAGGGAGAGAGAGGAGGAGAAACCTACAAGAAGCAGCGTTCTAAGTGCAGCTGCAAAAGCGTGATTAACAAGACCACTCTTGAACTGGGACCTTGACTCAACAAACTGATTGATTAGCAAGTAGCTCTCACACAAAGGAAAGATCCGTTTCGCAGATTCCTGCAATTTGGGATAACACAGATAGATTACAGATTGCCAGCAGAAGACATGATGACATATCCTTTACAAAAAGAGCAAAACTTTCGTTCCATTTAGACTGAAAACACGCAAACACATCATATTTCTTGCCTGAAGTGCCAAATCCATGGAAGCATCAACTTGGAAGGTTGCACTATCATCCTTCCCATGTACTCTTTGAATTGAAATATAGCGTCCTTCAATCCCAACCAAAGCAGACAAGAGATCATCAATAACAATCAATTCCTGCACAGAAAATGAGCAAACAATGTTCATAAATAATTGCTCAAAGTCCTGGAGAGAATAATATTAACAAAATGAGTCGGTCTTAAATGACCAGGAACTCAGGATCACCTCGTATGCAAACCTCAAGATTCATAATGGATCTTTTACTTATTCCTTTACTATATAATTCAAGGCGCAAAATATGCCAATTTCAGTTTCATAGAATAGAAATGTTCAAAGCGCACATTGTTATAACAGTTGACTGCGACATGGTTGGAATGACAAAGCTTAGTTCTGAAATGTTACCTGAACTGCCGTGTGGTAGCAACCTATCGGCTTGTCCACTCCAGGACTGCGCGTGCAAAAAAATAAAAAATAAATAAGGAAGAAGAATGTAAAGCGCAAACAATAGCAAAAATGTCAAATGCAGGTAATTAAACGTCAATTGTTCAATTACTGGAAATTCGCAAAAGAAAATTAGACGCATACCCGAAAAAGTCCATGGAAAAACCCTTAGATTCAGCAACTTCAGAAGCAGACTTTGTTTCCTACACCAACAATTTCGTTCAGAAATAAAAGAAAAACATCCCTTTTCGTAAATTCAAACATATATACACCAAAAAAGCTGAAATGTGAAGGGATTACTTGGGGGCAAAAAAGGGGGGGAAAAAAGAGGGAAAAGAGACCTGGTGAAATCGACCAGTGAGGAAAGGACGTTCGACATTCCATTTCGGAGTAGAAGGGCTTGCAATGGTTGAATCCATTGAATTCCTTCACCAAACCTTTAAACCCTACAGTATTTAGTTGCTCTTGTTTTTTGCACATATATGCATCTATCTACATCACAGATTTGTAAATTACAATATTTACCACAAAAAGCAGGTTACTTTACCATAAAAGTGCTTCTGAGTGGAGAAATTTCTCCTGCCTCTCTCTCTATCAAAATTCAAGAATGAAGAATGAAGAATCTCAGTTGAATATTAGCATTTGCAGCTGCCGCGCAATTGTTTTCAAATGCCCAATCTTGTATTTTGATTTGATGAACTTTGTTTCGGCAAAAAATTATACGCGAGTACTAGTGGTTGGCCATTTTGTATTTTTACATTATATTTAAATAAATGAGTTTATTTATTTATTAAAAAATAAATGAGTTTATTTGATTTTGTTGAAAGTATGTTGGAATTATATTTTGAATTTTAAATTTGGATTTATCAAATGTAATAAATCTAATTATTCTTCATTGCTTACATATTTAAAGTTTTGCATGAATAAGAGTACCATAATTATGTCGGTAAAATAAAAATAAACGTATTATATATTCGTAAAATAAGAGAAAAAATACTATGAACTCGTCAAATGAAAAAAAAAAAGAAAGAAAGGAAGATTCCAAAGTTGGAAAAAAAGTTTCGTTGTGCCAAAAATAACACTGGATATATTTTTTAAAAAACCAACTTCTTGAAAATAGTTATTGAATGTATTTTTCGTTTCACCGTATAAAGGAAAATCAATGACGTAAATGAAGTTACAGTGATTTGTGGACTCTACATCAATTGCGAGTTATTGATCATAGTCAATACATTCTAAAGGTATCATTAGATAACATTTTAGCAACTGGAGTCCAGTTACTTGTATCGCGATTGGAGTTTAATGTGGGTGAACCAAAAAGCACTAAGCTTGGTCTGCTATGTCAACACTAGAACCCTAACTTAGCTCTAGCCTTGTACTCGCGTCGAGCCACATAGAACATCGGATTGGATCCTTTATTCTAAAATATTATTTTATTTTCGATTCCATGTCTTTAAATACTTGTCATATGTATTGCATTTACAATCAAATATTTTTATAGGAATATTTAATATACGTCGTATGTATTTAAAGCATGGAATAGAAGATGAGATATTATGAATCTTTTGTTCCAATTTGTATTTCATCTCCTATTTCATTGTATGGAAGATTGCCAAGTGCATAGCATCTACAATTCTATATATTTATCATGAAAGATTTAATACACTTAGTGTATATATAAAGTATGAAATAGGTTCCAACCTAAAATAAACTCTCAACATGGGATGGGATTGATAATAAAACATATTTTCTATCGAATTTTATATTTGTCTAACAAATAATACATTTTTGAATAAAATACCAAATCAACTCAAGTTTTTTCTTTATAAAAGACCATAACAATTGTTTTCTTTTTTTTTCAAGGAATAGGGGTGCAATCTGGTCAAATCAATACTGGGAAAAATTTTGAAGCTTGAAATATATGAATTAAATTTGAGCTTAACTCGAACAAAATTTAAATTTAACTTTATTCGATTCAATAAACTCAAATTTTCAAAAATACTTTAAACTTGAGCTTGTAAGTTTTAATTTAATAAACAATTGTGCATTATTTGATTATCTCTATTTAAGAATAAAATATAATTATAATATTGTAATACATAAATACTAACAAATAGTGACATATAAATTTAATTTAATATAAAAGACTATTAAAAATTTACTCTGGCTGGCGAGTTGTAAGTTCAAATACATACGATTCAGGAAAGTTTGAGGGAAAACTCGAGTTCAAATTGGACACTGAACCTCGATTTGGGTCGACTCGACCTTCGGACTTGGACCTCCGGTTCGGCGGTAAAGTTAAAACCCGACCCGTTGGCACATGGGATGAAAGCAAATACAATAACCCGATCCTTTTTACTTCCCACGTTCCTCTACAATTATCCGTGAAATAATTGCCTTCTGCTACTCACGCTCTCTCCTTCTCTCTCTCTCTACGAGCCAGACTTTCTCTCTCTAGATTTCGATCTGTTGCAAACAATTCATCGATTAATCTCATTATAAATTCTTCCAAATGCCCATGGATCAAGCGGAGCTCTCCACCGACGAGGTATGCCATCTCTTCTGCTTATGTACTTGTAGACGCGCTTTTTGGCACAGATAATTGGTGGGTTCGGGATCATTCTGCAAAGTGTTGATATTCTGAAGCCGGAATTGTGACTAGATTTGGATTTTAATTTATTTTTTTTGGTCCAGGGGCTGATCTTGTAATGGAAAATGAGTATTTGTTTGAGAAAAGTTTGTTTGTTCGGGATTTATCATAATTTGGTTTTGAATTTTGATGTTCTTGGTTTTTGTGAAGGTTTTGAGGAGGGACATTCCATGGGAAACTTATATGACTACTAAGCTGATCACGGGAACAGGGCTTCAGCTGCTGCGGCGCTACGATAAGAAACCCGAAAATTACAAGGCTCAGTTGCTGGATGATGTAAATTTCTTACTGCTTATGTTTATGATTGTTAAAAATTTTGAGGCATTGCTGCTGAAAACATACAGATGTTTATTCTTGTGGAAAGTTTGGCGGTTTGCTTGTCTATGGGTTAAAAGATTTATCTTGTTATTAGTACTTAAACCATGCTTAATTGTAAAAGCTAAGCACCCTCTGCTGGGCTTCTGGAATTATGAATCAAAGGATTTTACTATGTTATTGCTTTTATGTTGGTGAGCTAGTTATGATTTTCCATCGGTTGCCACCTTGAATTATGAGTAATTTGTGATAGTGTTAATAAGTTCTATTGTTTCACCCATGCATATGAGCAATGGTAATAGTTAGTTTTGTTAGTTGGAACATGTTTGATGTGGTGGTCTCTATGCTAATCATTTTAGCTTCGTATTAATTTGTTCTTGTGGTGACACATATGCCAATGAAGTAGGATGATGATATAGTATTCTGTGAAGGGCTTTCATAACTATTGGCATTAGTTGACAATTGAAAAAACTTGTTTCAGGCTGGTCCAGCTTACATTCGTGTTTTTGTTAGCATTTTGCGTGATATATTCAAGGAAGAAACTGTAGAGTATGTTTTAGCATTGATTGATGAAATGCTTTCAGGTAAGTGATAAAATGCACAGGCTATTTACTTAAATTTTGCAATTTCAAGTAGCTGACTTCGTTCTGCATGGCAGCAAACCCGAAGAGAGCAAAATTATTTCATGACAAGTCCATCACTGATGTGGATGCATACGAACCTTTCCTAAGGTAATGATCTACCCTTTCTAATTGTTGCATTTTATATTTATTGCTATTCACTTAGGCCTTTCAGACAAGGTTTTTTCTCTTTCTGTCACAATCTCTTGTGTGTGTTACCTAGATCTAAATATCTTTGATCATAAAACTGTGCTTCAGTCCACCCAAAAAAATAATAATAATAATAATAATCATAAGTTCTGATGCTGCAAGTTAAGTAGAGTAGTACTTTGAGACTTAGGTATATTTCGAATACTTCTCTCACATCTAAGTGAGTAATGTTCTTTATTTAATTGTAAATCACACGGTGGCTTATTTTGCAACGTAGTCTTGCATGCCCATAGGATAAATGATAACATAATGGTTGCTCCTTTTTCTTTGATAGATTGCTCTGGAAAGGTAACTGGTTTATACAAGAGAAGAGCTGCAAGATACTTTCATTGATAGTAAGGTGTGAACCGCGCCCATCTCTTGGTGTGCAGCTGGGTTATTTGTCTCCTGTGTAACTTTCGTGCTTTTGTTATCCAGTGAAAGGCCAAAATCTCGGGATGGTGCCATTGCTAATGGGGCATCAAAGTCAAAGAAGGAGATCACTACTATAAATGATGTTTTGAAGGGACTGGTTGAATGGCTGTGCACGCAGGTTTGTGTTTCCACTCCTTATCTCATTTGTTTTGTTCGAGGAGGTGGGAAAGGGGGTCTTACAGAGGTTGGAGGTAGTCCGTATTGGTTTTTACTGTCATTGCAAATGAGACCTTACGCATTTCAGTTAAGAGGAATGCAAATGCCTTTGGCAGCTTAAAGATTTACTAGCCATAATATATCTGACATCTTTTACTGGAAAAGATCAAGGATAAATTAAATAACTGGAACCATGACAATAGAACAGTGGAATGTCCGCAAGTGCTGTCTACTTTCAGATTTGGGTCGGAAGTAATGACTATGCAGGGATTGAAATTATTTAGAAAACAATCCCTACCTATTGTATTCTAGAGCTTTGAGTAGGTTATGAAATCTTGACACGCAGTTAACTAAATCTGTCACCTACTTTTTTTTTTTTTATCTGAGAAAGATGCACAACTCTGTGCATCAGAGAGCATTTGATGTCAGATATATATATATATATATATATATGTGGATTTTAACTCCTGAGGTTGTGCATTTTTTGACCACTTCTTGCCATTTATAAGTTGAATAGCACTACTAAAACATTGAAAGTTAAATCATGATATAGTGCAATTTTCTAGGAGATTGAAGACTGTATCTTAAAATTGATTTCAGAAATAAATTTGTAAGCTACCAATGACATCTTTCTCTTGACAAGCAAACACTGAGAATTTGATTGGGTTTGTATTAGCAAAATCAATCCTCGTACTTATACTTGTCTATTTGTACAGCTGAGGAAGCCGTCTCATCCTAGCCGTGGCATTCCTACTGCTATTAATTGCCTTGCAACTTTACTGAAAGAGCCTTTGGTGCGTTCTTCATTTGTTCAAGCAGATGGAGTGAAGTTGCTTATTCCTCTAATTTCTCCAGCTTCCACTCAACAATCCATGCAGGTAATCTAATTCAGGATAACTTCATTGAAAAACATTTAGTTCCCATTCCAAATACATATTCATTGAAAAACATTTAGTTCCCAAATTTACAGGTCAGAATCTTTTGAGTCAGTTGGTATTCTGGTTCTGAGTCCTACCTGATATTCATGTGAAGTGGGAATTGGCTTTGTTATTGCAATGTCTTATGTTTATTGGTATGGCTTCATAACCTTTACTTTTAACTTTGAAACAGCTCCTCTATGAAACCTGCCTTTGTGTATGGCTTCTTTCATACTATGAGCCTGCAATTGAGTACTTGGCCACTTCTAGATGCTTGCCGCGGTTGATCGATGTTGTTAAAGGGTCAACAAAGGAGAAAGTAAGTTCCTTTAATATTTGTTGAGATCATACATTTTTCAGATGCCTGCTGATTTATATGTTAATTGCATCAATGGTTTGTCTCCTTGATCTTCGCAATAGTTTTGTGTTGCTGCGTCCTCTATGGATTTTTCTTTTTGGAGCCTGAACATCCCTCTGAGAATTTCTCTCTATCAATTTATGTAGGTTGTTAGAGTTGTTATCTTGACTCTTAAGAATTTGCTACACAAAGGAACATTTGGTGCTCAGATGGTAGACCTGGGATTGCCGCAACTTGTTCAGAATCTAAAAGCGCAGGCATGGAGTGATGAGGTGAGACTTGGGAGAACATTTTCCCAGGGCCCCTTATTTTGGTTCTTTATTTCTTGCAAAAAATATGAGGTAAACATAACAGGATATCTCAGGATACGGATTGTTATTTTCATTAGTAATGTTATATCTTCTCTAAATTTAGACTGGGTAACGGTGCCTATAAACTAATATTTGAAAATACTCTTGATATGCATTCATTTTTATGTGTGCTAATGTTATGTCAGATTCAGTATTTTTTGGATACAAGACATGACATATTTTGGCAAGAGAGCAATGCAGCCAAAATAACGTCGTCGAGTGCATGCAACACCAAACAATTTCCCGTTACTTTTTTCTGCAGTTTCTTTCTTTTCCTGATTTTCCTTCTTGGCACATCGAATGACATAATAAGATAGCTATAGCATAGTTGTAACTGAAAGAAACTTTCTGTGTCTATAGCTGCTGAGTTTGAAATTCTAGTGTTGCAGTTTTAATTGTACTTTCCTTCATAGGATCTGCTGGAAGCTCTGAATCAACTGGAAGAAGGACTCAAAGATAACATCAAGAAGCTAAGTTCTTTTGATAAGTATAAGCAGGAAGTCCTTCTTGGACATCTTGATTGGTCACCTATGCATAAAGATCCTATATTCTGGCGTGACAACATTACTAACTTCGAAGAACATGATTTTCAGGTATTCTTCCATATTCATTTGTGATCCTGCACTTGCTTGCACAAGCTTATATTTCCGTGCATAAATTCACTAAAAAATATGTGGGTACTGAACATACTAAGTATCACATCTTTCTGAATCATTAAAGTGGGTACTCACGACTCTACACTAGAATTATTGATTTTCTTATTCAACTTCTTGGTTCTCCTCTAAGCAAGAAAAACTCTTGGACTGATTTCGGAGACTGGTTCTTTTCTTATCATTCTGCAAAACTAATAGTTCGATAAATTGCTGCAGATCCTAAGGGTCCTGATCACAATATTGGATACTTCCACTGATCCTAGAACACTAGCTGTTGCTTGCTACGATCTCTCACAGTTCATTCAGTATCATCCTGCTGGGCGTATCATTGTGACTGACCTCAAGGCCAAGGAGCATGTTATGAAATTGATGAACCACGAGAATGCAGAGGTTACCAAAAATGCCTTGCTCTGCATCCAAAGGCTATTTCTAGGTGCCAAATATGCAAGCTTTTTGCAGGCGTAAGCTTCGTTTATAGAAATGAGTTATTCGTTCTTGGGACAACGATTGCTTCAGTTGCGTGTACTAAATTATTTCAGATCAGAGTGTTGCACTTGTAGTGCCCTTTTAATCAGGTGTTCATTTTGATCAGCGTGTGGACAGTTGTATTTTTTCATAAAACATCCAATAAGTTCACCATGTTTGTATCGTAACAGTTCAGTTGATATGATTCGTATGTTATTATGTTGAGGAAAATTTACCCATATTTTGCTAGGTATTCAACTCTAGCAATTATGGATGCAAGTTCTGTTGAACTGCTCAATGGAAACTATCTAGTTTTGTCCATTATTGGAGGTTAAGAGGATGCTTGGCTGGGCTTAGTTGAAGCCTATTGTAAGCTGAAATGTAAAATCTTATCTTAAAAATAAGTTAAAAATAAGTTCTTTAAAGTATTTGAATAAAATAAAATTTTTGAATATCATAACAATAATTTTGCAATTAATATGCTTAAAATTAAAGATGCATATTGGAATTTTAAAAATGAGTTAGGAAATTTTTATTTTTCTAAAATAAGCTTATAAAATTCTAATATCTTATTTTAAAGCCTGATGATATTATTTAAAAGAAATAAAAAGGAAAAAAAAAACCCTACCAAACCCTTGATGAAGCTTTATTAAATGCTTTGGCGAGCTTATGGGCTGATCCAAGCACGAGCTTATTTAAAACATCTTATGAGCTCGCATATTTGGTAATATATTTTTGAAAATTTTAAAATGGTAAACTTTATTATAAAAATAAATTGTTAAAGCATTTACATAAGATAAGACACCTTGTATAATGACAATTTTGTAATTAAAATGATTTAAATTGAAAATAAGTTGGAAACTCGTTCATTTTCTAAAAAAAACTTATAAGATCCTAACATCTTATTTTGAGAGCTAATAAGATATTATTTGAGAAATTTTATTAAGCACTTCATAATATTTTATAAGATCACATTGAATGCATAGTGCACTGTGCACGCTGCCCAAGCATCATGACTGACCCAAACACCCTCTGAACCGATTCTTGCACTTGTTGAAGGCATAGTGCCACGTGCACGCTGCCCAAACATCTTGATATCACATAACTTCATTATCTCTAACTTCCATGCTAAAAACTATGGTGCCTCTAAGATGCTTAAAGCTGGGCTCATTCGTTAATAAAATTAATTAGGCAGGAGGTTAAGGCCTCATTCACAAAATTATCAATGAAATTAAGCAGTCAAATTGTTTCACAATTGTCATATGAAGAGTTTGCGTATTGCTTCACGTAGAAGAAGATCATGGAATTGTTTCTCTTTGTCAAGTGGTTCTACAGAGAAGCTGCAATAACTTATTAACAAAATATGCAACCATGTGACATCAACTAACTCATAATGACTTTCATAGTAATAATTATAAGTTTCAAATTGTGAGCCTGGGCCAGTTACAACAAAGTAAGTGCATGAAAATATGCAAGAGTTTCTTGAACATAAGCAACTGAGTGAAAGCAGTAATAACCAGCCGTACAATTCCTTACACTACAGCAGCTATGCTTTGAGGCAAACAAGATGTGAAGTTCTCGTTCTCTTTGAGACTGCGATCCACACTGAAGAAGACATTCTGCGTATTACCGTCTTCTAATTCTCAGAAAGAGAAAGCTCAAACGAGAAACTCATAAAAGTTAAAACTAGAAGAGTTTAAGTTTGGAAACCAAAACGCTCACCATAAGAGATGTTACCATGTGAATGAAGGGAGCACATATGTCGGATAAGCCTCATATTTTGTAGCAAGAGAACTGACGGATGATTCAGCTGCAGTTTCTCCAAATTTACTGAGTCCAAGTTCAGTTGCATGAATCCCACAGGTGATGAAAGCTGAAGATATTCCAGCTTTATTTGCACCTTTTATATCGTGGTGGAGAGAGTCTCCAACAGCAATACAATCAGCAGCATCCACACCAACCGTCGCCATGGCTGATTTGTAAATGATCTGTTTGTAGTAAAACATACAGTCAAAATCTTCAAGTTAAGTGGCAACGGCATACATGAATAGGAAAAGCTCGAGCAAATACATTATCCATACTCCGATACTAATGATGCTTTCGATCAGTACATTTGTTTCTTGCCGGGGGGGG
>JACFYI010003744.1:633625-645319 GCA_014898755.1 Handroanthus guayacan
AGAGAGAGAGGGAAAAAAGAAAGATCAGCTCAGAACAACTTAGATGTAAAGAAGATACATGGAAGAGGGTCCTGTCAGTAACTGAATTATTCAATTCATCATCAAATTCAGATGAAATAAGAGATTGCAGAGATTATAATCATTACCAGGCATCACTCTTAGAGCTCTAGCCTCAACGGTAACAAAATCTGGATTTGCTACAACCATAGGAATCCTTTTAGCAGCACATTGTTCCAAAATTTTGTTAAGTTCATCAAGTTTCATTGGAAGTGCATCTCCAGATGGAAGCCCCAAAGCTTCAGTTCCATGAGCCAAAACGAACTCAGCTTCTTCGACATCATCCACTACTTGGAGCCCTAAGCCCTAAAGTAAGACATTTACTCATGAAATATCATTGAGCAATAAATAGGATTGTTAAAGAAAAAGTCAAATGCTTCCATTACAATTACATAGAAATCCTACTACACAGTTTGGAAAGAGAAAATTGCACACTTAACTGTCGTGAAATTTGTGTCAATTAATATTTAAAAGTAGCTTCATCTCCAGTCCTAACAATATTTTCCATGAACATTCCCACAATTCTATAGAGCAAACTTGCACAAATACTTGGTAGAAATCTTAGAAATAAAAATTAAAGTATTATAGCAGACTCTTAACCCATTGCAGCTTTTGATTATTACATTGTTGAGCTGTAGTTTCTATTTAGATGTCAGCTTTCCAGATGTTAACCTTTAATTAAGGTGGCCCAAAATTTTCATTCCTACTTTGCATCAGGTAACTCGGACTTTTCAGGTGTATGCAAAATTTATCAATCTCTTCCCGAGTTGCAGGCAAAGAAGTTGAATAATCTATGAAAAATATAAATAAATAAAAAAAACGGTGAGAGGAAAAACCATTTTCTTGAAAATCACTTAGGTTAAGACAACTTAGCATACCTCAAGAGATATAGCACCTCGGTCACTCCAAGTCATGTGAATGCAGGAGCTTCCTAGTCTAGCAAACCATGGATCATCTCTCCTGTTCAAAGCAAGTTCCATGACACTGATCATGTAGCAATATACAACTATGGAAGCCTTGTGTCAATTTTACAACCATATCTCGTGCACAACTGGATGAGTTAAATTTCGATCATTATGAATGGGTGCCCATAGTTATTAAGCTGATATGTGAGGATTAAAGAAATTTCTAGATAGCTTGGATCCTCGGAACAGAATCAGCCACACATTCAAGGACATATATCCAGTGAAACAATTTTATATGAATTAAGACTTAATATCATTGACTAGATCACTAACCACATCACAGTTAGCCAAAATCAATTACCGTCGCTATTATCCTACAGATAAACAATCTATTGGGGAAAAACAAGTTAACAATACTCTGAGTTTAAATAACTTAGAAAGAAAATTGTAATACTTGAAGAAAAGCTGAACCTCTGAAGGTACTGGTATGTTAACTCTCCACTGGTAACAGTACCCACAAAGAGTGAGGGATCAAATCCAAGGCTTCTCAACTTTTCAATGGTTGTTGATGCGCACCTGGATGAATTACTTATGACCACCATCTTTGCACCACAATTTGCCAACTTTTCTACTGTATTCCAATGCATACATTCAGATCGTTCACACAAAATCATAAAATCTTAGTCAATTTTGACAATGGAGTTACAGTGAGAATAGTTATTGTCAGAAACAATCAACCTTACCAAAATGCCAAAGCTAACAGTTGAGAACATACATGTAGTGATAGCACCAGGATACGGCTCTTTTCCATCGTGTAGGACTCCAAACTGATCCAAAAACCATGCCTGCTTCCACATTATGGTAAATATAGTGAAAAACAAAAAATTGCGGGAGTGCAACACCAATTATTACTTGTAAAAAATACAACTGATCATCCATTCAACAAGGCAAAGAAAACAAGGATTGACTGTAGGATTCGACACCATGCAGACGGGTCCATCACCACATGATTGTTGCTTGTTGCATTTACTTTATTTACTGAAGAACTAACAAAGTCTACCCAGAAGCAAGAGCAAGTACTTAGGAATGGATTGTACGCTCTATTTCAGGCGCTGTAACTCACTTGACCATGAATCAAACGACAGCTATGATTGTGATATATGTACCGCAGTACTTTTGGTCTGGCATTCCTTCAATTATAAAATCGAGTGTTGTTAAACATGTAGCAATAATTCACATCTAAAGAATAATCTACCCACAGTGACTGATGCAGTTACACACAGCTAACTAATCCTATGTCGTCTGTCAGAAAGTTTAAAACACTAAAGGAGCTAGCTTTGTTGCAATTCAACACATGATGTGAGAACCGATTGAATTGAACCGAAAAATGCAGAAGATCGAGCTGAATAATCAAAATGAGCATCGCAGTCAGATAAAGAAAGACTATAAACCAGAGGATTTTGATCTACAACAGAAACCGAGCGTTACCTTGAATCGGCGAGCTTCAGCAAGGTGTTGCAATCCATTGAGCGTCTGAAATGGCTTCAATTCACTCTGATTTGGTGATGGAATTGAAGAAATGCATCTTCCCATCATCTTTGATTGCCCGTGCGTGTTTTAATTGTGAGAAACTGTATATATTTCTGGGGAAATTATCTGTGTATTTCAGCAATTCTTCACACACACACACAAATGTGAGGGGGGTGTAACTGGGAAAATTATGATTTGCTCCTCGGGCTATAGAGCAATATTATTTGGGGTAATACTTATAAGGAAATATTATTATGGCCCTTATGTTTTGATTTCATGAAAATCTATCATCCATGTATTATATTGATGACTTTAGCTCGAGCTAATCTCGAGCCATTTGTATCTAGGTTCACAGTTTGTAGGCTAGTATATATTTTTAAATTCTTTATATTATTAATTTATATATTATTAATATTAATTTATGTATTGTTAATATTAATATATGTATTATAATATGATATATTATATTATACTATAATGCAGGATTTATTACACTTTGCCTCCAAGAAAAATTATAAAGTTGCACCTTACTCTCTGGAGTTTTTAATATGTAATTGTAGTCCTTAAATAAGAAGTTTTAATGCATAAAGCCATGTGGTCAAATTTTCGGTCATTTTTTGTTGTCAAGTTATAAATATGTACATTGTAATCAGCCATCTTTTGTTGTTAGATTACAAACATGTGTATTGTACACCCCTTTGCTAAGGTTGTATCTCAATGTGGAAATGGGTTTGGCATCCTATCAATTATTTCATTTTTAGTATTGCATTATTAAGGTTGTAGTTCAATGCGCAATTGAGTTGATTTTTGACCAAGTTCGATAAAATTTAAGTATTCAAACTCAAGCACAGCAAGTTGAATTTTAAATTTGGCACCTAGTTACATTGGTTTTTTTTACTTTTTAGTCTTTTTAAATTTGGTACTGAGTTACGTTGAAAATTTGGTGTCGAGTTATGTTGATTTGTTGCTTTTGACTTTTAGGCTTTTTTTTTGCTAAACTTTCAGATAATCAATAGTAACAGTACTACTTTCAAATACTTCCAGACTTAAGTTAAAAATCCAAAAGTACTTTATATAATGATTAAATTTGTTTTTCTTGTAATATTTTGATGGTGGATGGGTTATAGCGAGAATCGCGGTAAAGAATTATGAAATAAGAGAAATTAATAGTAAAGTAAAAAAATATAGCAATATTTTAATTTAAGTTAAAATTCAACATTTATCTGATCAGACCCAACTTCCAAGGAAATAATTGCCAAAATGGAGGTAAATTATGACAAGCTATTAATTGAGATCAATATTCAAAATCTTGCCAAAATTGCGCCAGTGGGCGTTATTAGCAAAAGGGGTACAGTTTAGGGCGGCCCAAAACGTAATTTGCCCAAAAATAGAAATGAAAATTGAAAATGAAAGCTAACGTCACCAGCTGTCATGCTTATGTGCTATCCGTAAAGTTCAAAAACAACAATTGCAATCCGCACCGTCAATTTATTAAACCAACGACGAATCCCGTCCGTCCATCTGCAGTACGCTACTTTGACTTTCCTAAGGTTCTAAATCGAAGGCGCTTTCCTTGTTACACTACGAAAACGCGAAGAAAGAAAGTTCACTCAAGAAATCAAAATTTCATCTTCATTTTCCGCTCAAATACATGCAAGATTGTCTCTCTCACTCCCACTGTAACTCTCACTCTTCCCATATCTCTACATAGAAATACAGATCATTTAAGTGTATGGGTCTCTGAGTAAGGAAGCCGCACCATTGTTGCACTCTGTTTTGGACTTCGATCTTAGCTGGGATTGGAGCTTTCTTGGCTCAATTTTGAGTTTCTTGCATCAATTGAGTTGTTAATTTTGGTGGGTTTACGAGGAAACTCTTGATTCGGGGTTTCTGGGTTCTTTTTGGTGGGTTCAGTTGTGGGGTGTAGTTGTTTATGCAGAATCTAGGGTTTTACATTTTGGGGTCTGGCTTGAGAATGGGAATTGGACGAGGGTTGTGGTTGGTTTCTCGTGTGGCTCCTGATTGAAGTGAAAAGTTGGTTCTTTTAATTTGTTTTTGGTTAGTTTACCTAGGTTTTTGCTTTAGATTCTAGGGTTCTCGAATGTTGTGTGTACATATAGGTAAAAGAAGTGGGAGGGATAAGAACGATTTTAAGTTATTGTAGTGTTGTTGTTTTGTAGGAGCAGAGTAAATTATTTGTTGGGGCTGGGGATTTAAAGAGTGGGCTGTAAAAATGTTTTATTCGCAGTTTATATTGGCAAAAAAGGGGCCATTGGGGACCATTTGGATAGCTGCCCATTTAGAGAGGAAGCTTCGCAAGAATCAAGTTGCTGACACTGATATTGGAGTTTCTGTTGGTAATGTTTCTGATCAAGTTTCTGTTTGTGCATTATTGTTAAGTTGAATTTGATAAATATATTTTTGGTTATTTCTGGTCAATGATCAAATTGTTCAATTCCCGTATGGCTGTCGTAAAGCTCATTGCATATGTGTATTGGGATATCCAATCATGGCAGCGACTTAGAGGGTGTTAGTGTGAGCTTATTTGAAACATCTATAAGTTCCTACATCTTATAAGATGTTTTTGGAGCTTCTTAGATGCTAGATCTTATTTGAAGAATAAGTTATTTAGGTGTTTGGATAAAATAAGATCTTTGAGCTCATAAGATGTTAGTAATAGCCAGTTTGTAGTTAACATGGTTTAAATTCAAGCTGAATTCATCTTTTGTAGATGCTATTGTCATCATTTTTGTTTTCCTTTAGTTCTAAACATCTGTAAGGAAAAACCTTCAGCAACTTCCATATATTCTTTTTTGCTTGTCAGTCATTTTTCGTAGGAAAAGAAATGTATTTTGCCCTTATTTAACATAAGTTGCTTATCTTGTACAGACTCAATTCTATTCCCGGATATGCCTATTGCACTTCGATTATCCAGCCACCTTCTGCTCGGTGTGGTGAGGATATATTCCAAAAAGGTGAACTACCTCTTCGATGATTGCAGTGAGACATTGCTCAAAATTAAGCAGGCTTTTCGCTCTGCTGCTGTGGATCTTCCTCCAGAAGAGTCAAAGGCACCGTATCACTCCATCACTTTACCCGAAACTTTTGATCTTGATGATTTTGAGCTGCCAGACAATGACATTTTCCACGGGTTAGTTTGAAAATATTTTCTTCCCTGATAAAGCTATGCTAAGTTTTGAAACGTGCTTGAAAACTTTATTTTGTGCAAACTTTGCAGTAACTTTGTAGATCATCATATTAGTTCAAGAGAGCAAATCACCCTTCAAGATACCATGGAGGGTGTCAGTTACTCCACTTCAAAGTTTGGCCTTGATGGTCAGTACCATTCTCCTTATTTATTGGATTTCAATATTGTTTCAACTTCTCCAATACATATTATATTGAAAAGCAGCAAAGCAACCCCAGAATGAAGGCAGACTTATGGGATTTTTATTGCTTATTAATGTGTGTATTTTCTTCTTAATGCTGTTTGTGTTCTCAGAGAGATTCGGTGATGGTGACGCTTCCGGGTTGGACCTTGATGAGGTATATCACACAATTAATGCTGTCGTTATGGTTTCTTTAATATCTGTTTATGCTGATGTAGGTGATTGAATTTATATTTCTTTATTTGTATAAAATGTAAAATTTAGAATTAGTTTCTGCAGTAAAATTACCGTTCTATTTTTGGATTTGCAAGGAAAATAGTATAAAAGTACTTTCTTTGCACATGCTATGCCCCACTTAGAATAGACTTCAAAACTCTGACCCTCTCATTACCATTATGTGTTACATCTTTGAAACTGGAAGTGACACACTTATTTGTGCACCGTGTTAGTTAAAGAATATTGATTTGTTCTTTTTTGTTCTTTAACATAGGAATTACTTTTGGACAAGATTGGCCCTTCAGAACATTCCAACGAGAGGTTAGACTTACAGTATACTTTTTGTCGCATCACTGACTCTTTCTTTTGCTTTCCTTGATACACGTGTGCTCTTTAGAATTGCCTTGAATCTTGATTCCAGAACACTTATGTCTCATCAAATTAGACTCCTGTGGGTAATTCTTAAGAGTTAATACATGCCATTAATTTTCCGTAGATTTATGCGACATAAGCTGATTGCATGTTAGACAATTATATGTGGTTGTTTTGGTTTTATGGATGTGCTATGCTAGTTACAAGGTTTCTAATTTCGTTGGAACAGAGTTGTTTGGTAAACATTGAGTCATAAATTTTCTAGTTGGCTGGGTTGATGACGGCTCTCTAATTCTAATGCATATAGGGAAGAAATTTGTGTTCTACTTTTCAGAAAGGGAAATGGAATCTATGTGCATTCCCACAATGCTGCTTTATGCACATTTTTATCTGGATGGTGTTGTGATATAGTTATTAATATATCTGATATAAGATTTCTGTGCTCTTACTATCTGGACGTCGAATGCTGATTTCTTACTCTTATCTTCTTTTTAATTTCAGTGCCGATCCTCAGGCCTCTGTGGGAAGAATGACCCCTGTCAAGCAAGATGAGCATCCTGAAACTAGCACTGCTGATATAGGAGTCAGGGTAACTACTTAGATCCCTAAAACTATGTTGATAGATAGTTGCTGCTGTAATATATGTTTCACCATGTGTTATATTTCTGGTGCAATATATAGATTTATACTTTTTATTTCTTTCATATGGTTTGCTCCTCTACAACACAAGCTAAAATTTCTGCCAAATAGGAAAATTCAAGAATTTATCAATGAAGATTAATTTCTTTACATGCAGGTTGATGGCGTTGATGAGCATGCTGATCTCATGGACTATGCACAAGCTCCATGCACTCCTGGACTAGTAGAGGAGCCAAATCTATCCAATGTTCAAGAGGTGTCAGCTTGTGATGACCATCTCGAACCAGAGTATCATTTAATGGAAGGTATTATAAAAAGAAATGCGAAAAACATTACTTATGAGGCCAAACAAGAGGATGATTGGTGCTCTCACAATGTTACACACTCTGATGCAATTCCTAAGGTGCTTCCTGAGGAGAATGGGTACCAGTCGGGTGGCTTGGATGTCAATCCTTCAAAGCCACACGGAGAATCTCCTATTGAAGCTAACATGGAACACATTTTGGTGGATGAGTCTTCATTAGGATCTAAGCCCACTTCTGAGTTATCAGATCAAGTTAAAGCTCTAAACCCACCTTCAGTATTGGTTGATAAAGTCATCGAATCATCTGATGTTCCGTGCATGGAAGATTTACATAATGGATCTGATAACAAAGACAAGAATTCTTCTCTCCAAGATGAAAAACAAAGTCATGATCTTCAAGGTACTAATGAAATTGGCTTGAAGAAGAATGCTTCTGAAGGTGTCTTGTCAAAAAATCAAGGATCAGTTGGGGTTGAAATTCTCAACAGTACAGAAATTGTGAGTGATTTGGAGAAATCATGTCCCAATGCATCAGAAGATTTAGCTTCCAAAAACCAAGACCAATCTTGCCCGGAGAATCCTGAGACTCAGGCCTGTCGCGAACCTACAGATTCGAGCTCATTCAATCTTGATGTCCATGAAAAAGCTGCGTTTACTGGAACTCCGTTTCTTAGGCCATGTCAGTCCAATGCTGAACAACATGATATAACATCTTCTGGATGTGGCATGTTAACCGATGCTGATGTACAATCTGATGTTGTCGCTTTAGCAACTTCTGGAAGGGAGGAGACGGTAATGCTAGGTTTGTCTGTCAAGCTTATACCTTCTAATATAATGTATTGTATTAAAAAATAGGCTGTAATTTTTCTGATTAGATACATAAGTCTTGAGAAATGCTTTTTGGTAGTAAATCCTAATTTGTCCATGATTTAGTCACATTTGACATACTGCCTTCTTAACTCTATGAATTAAAAAAAAAAAAAAAAAAAAGCACTCTATGATCTTTATGGTTTTTAGTTATGTTGGTTTTAGTATTTTGCGCATATTTAGCCCTGCAACCCTCAGCAAATTATGAATATTAATGATTCTTTACTGCAATTTTGCTCAATTTAAAAATCAAGTGGATTGTCACAAGTAGTTGGCATATGGAAACAATAGGATGTAATACAGTCGAAAGAGAAAATGTGGAATAGAACATGTTTGATGATTTTAGGACCAATTCAAATCTACTTGTAAAGAGATAGACGTAGTTGCCGATATAAGATAATATTTATGTAGAAAAGTTGGTGATTGATACTGAAGGTCTCTGTATGATCAGGTAAAGAGTGCTGCATGAATGATAATTCAGAAGAACTTTTGAAGGAAAATGACGGACAAGAACATGCATTGCAAGATGACATTCATGCAGCTTCCATTGAACCCGACTCTCAAGTGCACGATGCAAATTCACATGATACGTTGACGGAAAATCTAAACAATTCAGCAGAAGCTGAGCTGCCTGCTCCTGAAAGGCTGTTGTCAGTACCAAATGGCCTCGTGGATGTACGTACAAACGTGCTAGTAGAGGGTAGCCCTGGAGAATTTGTGGGGCTGGATGATGGTGATGCTGGAAGCAAAATCATTTCGGGCAAGAAGCGTAGTTTTACTGAAAGTACACTCACAGAGCAGAGTCTGAATTCAGTTGAATCTTCACGACTAGTCCGTTTTAAACGAACAGTTGAATCTGTCCCTGATGATGATGATTTGTTGTCATCCATTTTAGGTATACAATTTGTCCTTCTTGTACTTGTTTGGAAACTCGTTTTCCATTTAACGGTTTCTGATTTGATGCGACATGTTGCCTCAGCTGGAAGATCATCAGTTTTGAAAGTAAAGCCAACACCCCGTCCTTCTGAGGTGACATCTATGAAACGTACTCGTTCTGTTCCTCGTACTGGTGCTCCCAAAAGAAAAGTGCTTATGGATGATACAATGGTTTTACATGGCGAGTATGTTCCTCTTTCTGACACTCGTTTTAGCATAAATTCCTCTTGATGCCGGCTTTTACTAGTTGTCATATTAAAATTTTTATAGGTCTGCGTGAATCCATGTATGCTAATGCATTAACCAATGATCAAGAAATAATGTATAGGATGTTATGCATCTCATTTCATGATTGAAATAATCACTTTCTTCCATGATAGCATGATACGGCAACAGCTGACGAACACTGAAGACATACGTCGTGTAAGAAAGAAAGCTCCATGTACGCTCCCTGAAATTTCGATGATCAGGAAACAACATTTGGAAGATGAGATTTTTCTTGAACCAGTATCTACTGGTGAGTTTCTGATGCTGATATTCAGGACTGATGGTCTATTTCAATTTGAGTGTGAATCCTCTTCTTAGAAGCTCAGCATTTTGTTTTTCATTGACCGTGTAGTCGTATGTAAACCATTTTGGTTTCTCACTCTGTTACTTTTAAATTATTTTTCTTAGGCATGTCAATGGAATTGGCATCTTTGCATGGTCAAACGTGTGATTTGAGTGGAATCACAGTCTGTAAGGATGATCCGGACGGTGCATCTCTTGAAATTGTCGCTGAGCAGAGACTAACTTCTGAAAAAGACGAAATTGGTGTTTCCATGGCTGAACAGATGTTAACTTCTCATGATGTCAAAAATGATGATCCTCTTGCAACTGCAGTTGGACCAAATTTAACTTCCCAAAATGCTGGAAACGGTGAGAACCTGGATGTGGAAAATGATAAGGATTCTGAAAGGCTTGATGTTACAGAACAAAATGAAGTGAGGATAACCAGTAAGCCCTTCTTGGACAGAGACAATGAGGTGTCTGAGCCTTTCAATAATATGACAAAGGAAGTCGCTGATACGAATGTAGAAATTAATATCAGTAAAGAGCAGACAAAACCTACTAGTGATGTAGAGGCCGATCTTTCACAGGAGGAGCCTTTACTGGATGTAACTGGAGTAGAAACAAGTAAAAAAGATGACAATGCTGTAAATTCTTCTGTTATTGCTGGATCCGACTCGTTTTACCCCGTTGGAGACACTTCGGGTGATAAGGGTGATGCTTCAGCTGGTGTTGGTCAAATGGGTTCTGCAACCGAGAACACTTCTATGAATAACGATGCATCAGCCGTTCTACCTGATGAAAGGATGGATGCGCGGCATGCGCCCTCCATTGACAAAGTGATGGATGTTAACAACGGGGAACCAATCATTAGAGATGAACTTATGGAGAAGAATGGTGAGATTAATGTTGCGGTCGAGGCTGAAACTGTAGTAAAGGATGATGTTGAGCTACCATCAAATGCTAAACATGAAGAGTTGGAGTATAATGAGCATAGTGAAATCTATAGTCTTATAGAGGGGGAAGATATTACATCGTCTTCATATCCAGCACGAGTAGGTTTGCCAGAGGATAGTTTCCTGGATAAAGGTGAAGACCCGGAGCAGCCAGAAGCATATCAGCGCTATATAATGGATGCAGAAACTTCTGGGTTTGATCTGCACGGTCGAGAGGTAAGTCTCGCCAATCTATTTTGATTAACCATGGAATTTGGATACATACAATGTTTTAATCATTTTTCTGATATCTTTGCTACTCTGAACAACTACTGGAAGGTACTTATGTAAGAATATTAGTATGGAACTATTCAAACTCGATAGCTGGATCACGTAAACATCCATCTAATCTTATATGCATAGCTGGATTTTCTAACGATAGTTGCTCTGAACTTGTTGAGCTTTAAGTAAATTTGTGTCTTTATGATGCAGGATTTGAAGTATTCTGCTGCTGGGAATGACACAGGTTTTCTTCTATCTTACTAGTCAGATTTACCCTCTTGTCAACATTTTCAAAATTATGATACATCCATAAAACTATTGGAGTATACTAAAACTAGCATAGCCTCATTTCTCGTCGAATATTTGTGAATATTTCCTCAAGATTCGAACGCCCATTACAACTTAGAGTTGTGTGTTTCCATATAGCCTCATTTTTTTATGTAATCGGCATTTATATTTTGAGGTAATATTCACAAATGTTCCACCGGAAATGAGACTATAAGCGTGCAACTTTTTTTAAAGTTTGTATAGTCAATTGAGTTGAAAAAAAGTTTAGTAGGTAAAGTGTTAAAATGGCCATAACGTGACTGACAGTGCAGATATCCCTAAATTTGAGCCATGATTCGAAGAAAATATTAAAAAAAAAAAAATTGTAGAAAACACAACCAAATTTGGATCTAAGTCTAAAAAAGTAATTAGTCATACTTGCAAAT
>JACFYI010003744.1:653022-672508 GCA_014898755.1 Handroanthus guayacan
ATTTAGTTCTAAGTTTACGTGAGACTAAATTTTGTTCAAAGATTTAATCATGCTTCTTAAGTGAATATGATAGAATGGTCCATCTTTATATTTAATTTATCAATTTTCAAAGTATAAATGTCTTATCAACACTACTCAAAAAGGTCGGTCGGCAAAGCATGCAACTTCAACTTTTTTAGAGACCACACATAATTATCTTTAAAAAAGAAAAAAAAAAAGAAAAAATAGTAATAGTTTAGTTTAGGTCAAATAATTCAAGCTAAAACTAAATTAACTTTCATAATCCTCTCAAACATACATATTTATGAATATATATATGTGTGTGTGTGTGTGGGTGTGTGTACTTTCAGGAGAGACTAAATTCGAGCTGAAAATTGGGCCAACAGATATAAATTACAACTAGACATTTGTCTTTAAAATGCTGCAACTGAATCGAGTCAAGAATTTTGAAAAAATAAAAAAATAAGAAAATATTGAATTTTTTTCTTTTTTTTTTTTATGTAGAAACATATTTTGATCTTTCAAGTTTGTAACATATATTAAGCTTGAGCCTCTTGGAGATTAAATTTAAAAGCTCTTCAAAATTTATTTTTTAAATTTAAGCTTGACTCAATTTTGCCTCAAACTCGATTCAATTAAAATAAAATTTTTAAATAAGCTCTTAATCACCACAAAATCAAGCTTCATATTATCAATTTGACAAAATGAAAAACATACTCTTAATATATAGTAATGATACAAAAAATTATAAAACTATATACAATTTCACATGTTTACATACTTACAGTTCGAGATTAATTTAAAGTAAAGCTTAAACCCCCATTCAACTTAATTTGAGCTCAAAAGAATTCAAACTCAAATGGCATAAAATCGATTAATCAAGCTCCACAAGGATTTGGCTTTTATTCAACTTGTTTGCATCCATAAGATAAAAACCTATGACTTCAGGAGTCCAACCTAAATTATTGTCCAAAAAGGCAACTTATTTCCTACCACTCAAGTGCTTGTATAGTCAAGGGATGTAAGAATTTTTGCTTTTTGGCACAACGAAAAATTATAAAGAAAGCTTTAGTAGAAATTTAAAACGTTTGGATACTAAAACGTTCTAAGAATAATCAAGAAGCTGAAAAAATTGGGTGTGCTGCTTAACTTTTAGCTTCTTTTTTTTTTCCCCCTCTTACTCGAGAGAATAAAAAACAAATGCAATATTTCTAAACAATAACCTAATTTTGCTGAAAATTGAAAACAATTAAATTATAATTAAAAATACTTGATGTTTGAAAATTATCAAAATAATTCATTGTAAGTTAAAATATATATATATATATAGTATTTAAAATTATAATCACTTATTTTTATGAAGAATAACTTACAGCATCCCATAAATAGCCCCAAGGCTACTTATGAAATTATAACTTATTGTTGATTAATTTTAAAAAACTTACAACAAAAATAGTGATTCCAAGCATTGAAAAACAACTTTCAATAGCTTATAATCACATAAATACTTCTTATAAACAGTTGCAAACACTTCCTAAAACTAGAAACTAAAAAGTACTATTCAAATGCTGTTGCAAGCACCCCATTCGGATGCATAAGTTTGTTTCATTAGTAATTCCCATGTTTTGACAAAAATTCTTTACCTTTACATGGTACAACATAGTATCAAACAAAATACCATCTCCTATAAGCCCAGAACTCGTTATAACTACCAACATCCACACAAGGAACAACACTAACTACATTTGCCCCAAGCTGAAAACAGAGAACAAAAAAGCCGGGGCACGACAAAAGCTGCAAACGTACCATCAGAGAATGTTTTCTGCCAAAGAGCGCAACACTAACAGCACATAGATAGACAATCACTAGTTACAGATGCTCATCGATGTTCAAACGAGCAATCTTGCTGTGGTTCGACTGGCGCTGCAGGTTTCTGGGAAGATTGTGGGGATGTTTCAGTCAAGCTTGTTGTCTCTCCGGATGGAGGCAGGCATCGTTTCAAGAACGAAGCAATGCTCTTTGTCTTCCCAGAACTCATATCTGCAAATATACAAAGGGAAGAATTGAGATTTGATCAGTACATCTGATTATGCTTCGGGGGAGTTATAAATACGCACCAAGGTAATGACTCAATACCTGGTGATGCGGATAGGCTGTGCTTGTTGAGAATTTCTTTCTTGACCTGAATTTTACAGGCATAAAATCAGAAAATTTATGTGTAGTTTCAGCAAATGGCTGCTAAATGTTAAAGCAATCTGAAGGTACAAAGTCCAGAACTCAATATACCATCCACATCATCTTCAGCAGCAATTATGCCACGTATTCGATACACTATATCGAAACATAACAAGGGATGTCTAACGAAAGAAACATATGATCGAACTTCACTTTGCATTATATATTTGTTAACAACTGAGAAAATTCTATTTCCAGATAAATAGCTAACAGAAAGGTAAACAAGCACTTATGGATGATTGGAACTTAAGAAGGTAAGCTTAATGACCTGCCAACGATTATCAGAGAATTCAGATATTTCCCGCACTTTATTTTTTAATTGGGATTTTGGGACAGCTGGAAACTTATCCTGCAGCAACTTTGCTATTTTTCCGATGCTATGCGGGCTTGACTGAATGGCGGATATCTGTGTTATTCAGTCACAGAATAGGATTAGAAGATATAAGTCATTTCGGCATAGTGATAGTGCACCGCTTCAGGATTGTGTGATTAGTTTGCAAGAAAATGAATCACTTACAATCTGAGGCAAGTCTGAGTCAAGTATAACTGAAGCTGTTGCCACTGGCATCATACTTGGCTTGTTAGGAGAAACTTTTAGATCCTCATCTACTACATTGTTATGAATCGATACTTCCACATCCGGGAAACCAGGAAAAGGACAAATAGAAAGAGTTTGCAAGCACTTTCTTTCAAGCTTGTCTGTACCTGTGAGTTCTTCGACTGATAACGATGTGGTCTTTTCATGCATAAGATTCAATATAATCAAGGGCTGGTTCTTTTTAAGCGCATGCTCTGTTAAATTATTCAGATACTTCTGTTGTCGAAGCAAGGTACAGAATTCTTCACTCAGTTCAGAATTAGGCGGATTTCTTACTTCCTCAACCAAATCATCAGATTCCATTTCATCAGCATTTACTCCCTGTGTTCCATACGAGCAAAAATTTCTAAACCCAACAATTCCCATAATACAAAAGACAAACTACGAAAGCGCATTAAAAAAGGTTATCCCAAAACATACCGGCACATGCAAGCAATCTTATGGTTTACTGTACACATGACGATGGATAAAGATATAGTGAAAATATAATCAGCTACTGCAATAATTGGTAGATTACCTCATTCTCCGAGAGATATCCATCAGGAACAAAGAATCCATCTTCACTTTCATCTTCATCATCGTCCTTCAAATGTCCTTCCATACTTTCATCTTCCTCGTCCTTACCACAATCAGATAAGCTTTCACCAGGTTCCTCCTGTATAATCGAACTTTTTAGTTGCAAACTTCAATTATGAGAATAACCTATATTATAACAAGGTTAGAATACCTCTTCCCACTCTTCGTCACTGTCGATCTCATAATCTAGATCTGGATCCTTTACAAAAGGGCAACGTGCACGAACAACTTGACTGTAAAAAAAGTAACACATAATCAGAACTGCAATATTATTTTGAGTAGTTGAGATACATCAGTGAGGTAAAATGTTTGATTTTGTACTTGCACTATATCCTACGAGTAAAATATTTTCTCAGTGACCAAAACATGCACGAATTACATGCCTTTAGCCAAAATTGTTTCTCCTTATGCACAAGACCATATTGTTCGGGCAAACTGAACATAACACACATAAATAACACTCACGTTTTTCTTGGCCAAACACCATAAAATGCAGGCCTATAACTCTTATCAAACTGCAACAGCTGCATAGCTCCAATTCGCTTCCCAATGCTGGGAAGAGGACTGCCGTTACCATTCGTTAATCTTCCATCAGCATTGGAGTCAACCCATCCATCCACAAGCTTGTCTATGTCTCCATCACAAGTGAGTTCTTTACTTCTAGAAAGCTTGAGTTCTGCGACCAGTTCAATCTTAGGCTTCGTACGAATACCCCAATGCATTTTCCTGTTTGAACGAATTGAGCGTCCAATGGAGCGCCAGGAATTTAAGTGTGATCTGCAAAAGGTAAGACACAACAAATCTTACATTTAGATCAATTATGATATTCTAAAAGACATCAACACAAAAGGCGAGAAGGCAAAGGAACCCACTTCCATATATCTTCAACCTCGACTCCGCCATTCTGGGTCAAAACAGAATCCATTGCTAGTGTAACTGATTCAGAAACCCTTTCAAGAGTGTTGGAAGATGACCCTGATGTGGTTGCTTTATTCACAGAACTGTCATTTTGACAAGATGAACTAGTTTTGGCTTTTTTAAGGAAGCGCTCCATGAGTGATGCTTGTTTCCTGAGAGCAAGTTGCTTTTTCAATTCAGCTTCTTCCTTTTCTTTTCGTCTTTGCTCTTTCTCTGCTTCCTCTTGCTGCCTTTTTAGCTGCCTCTGCAAATCATTTTCTTCTTTCTCGCGTCGCCTCTCCTCCCTCTCTGCCTCATCATGCAATCTTTTCAGCTCTTTTTCCTGCAATGATGTCGATGCTTTATTTAAGATACGTGAAAGCAATACTTGAGAGTATTGTTACATTCCGTATAAAGTTAACTCAAAACTCAACTGCAAATTGAAAAACAAAAAGGATTCTGTTAAAACAATATTTGAAATAACACATGCGACATTGAAACGAGACATACACTTTGCAACTTTTCCTTCTCAAGTTCCCGATCCATCTTCTTCCTCTCTTTCTCCTTCTCTCTTTTGTTTTTCTCCATCTGCTTGATTAATAGTTTTTGCTCTCTCTTGGCTTCTTTCTCCGCCCTTCACCATTAAAATGCTGATTAAGCTAATGGTTCAACAGCATCTTGCTAATAAAACCTTACCTGGAATACATACATTTCAGCATCATTTTTATGTGACATGTTCTCCATTAATAACCGGATATCTGCCTCATTTAATACTTTACTTAGCTTTTCTGAAGCCTTAATCAACTCTTGAGCATAGTTTGGATGGTTTTCCAACTTCTCCAGTGTGTTTATCATTGCTGAAATAGACAAAATTATCAATTAAACAGCAGCATGCGAAAATCCTAACGGATCCAACTAAAATGAATTGATTAGGAAGCTTCAAAACCATGCATAAAAGCTTCAATAATGTTGAACAAATTAGAATGGCCACTCAATGTAATCCCCTCAAGTAATCAAGATTATCATTTTCTTCAACATCTCACAACTCTTTTTTGTGTTTTTGATGTTTTTTTTGCTCTTTTTTTTCTTGGGGGTGGGGGGGGGTGTCGGGGGTTGCTGTAATTTGCCTGAATTTAACTCTTGGCAATTGAGGCTCCTCCATGAGCTATACAGACCTCCTTTACCTCATAAATTACAAAGACACAGATATTATACACAGGTATAAAGCGAATAAATGATAATCAAAGTTCGTGCAACAAAGTATTATTGGATTATGGTATAAAGTAGTAATTGTACCACATCTACAAGGCACCAAACCAAGTAAAAAGGAAGCTTTTTTTCCCTACTATGTATCAAACGATGTGCATTTATGCACACCTCAGCTCTATTACTACATTTCCTTCAAAAATATCCACCTCAAATTTAATGCTCATATCTTAATCTATTGAAATAATAAATAGCTGGTGGGTCAAAGTGGAAAAGTTAAGTTGAGCAGCCAAAATAGGTTTCTAATATCCACATTTCAGGATTATGCTCACCCATTTTGCAACTTCAAAGAACAAGCTGCTAAATCACAAGAACAGAAAGTTAGCTCAGTCACCGATCTCCCATATGAAGGGTGGGTCACACAAAACACAATAGAATAGATGATTCTGTAGGCGCCAATAGAGTCAATACGACAGTTCAATACTGAACCATATGAAGTAGACATATCAAAACTTACCCAAAAGAGCCATAATCCTCTCTTGGATCTTTTTCCGACAGGTACGGCGAACTTTCAGAGATGCACGTGCTAATTTTGGCATCGACTTCAAATCTCTTGTCTACAACAAAGAAAAGTACTTAGTAAGATGACATTACACTTATCAAAAACCAAAGAAGCCCAAACCCAAGATCAGCGACTCAGATAGAATAAGATTGTTATGAGAACATGATGGGAGGTATAGACACAAAAAAATGATAATCAGTAAAATGTGCATGTGCACGTGTGTTTAGAATGTAAATAGCGGTTGATATGCATCAAAGCAACCTCACCTTCATACAGCACCCAGCCAGGAGACGAACTAATACAACATATAGTAAGACACATATATGTCTAGACTTGTGAACTTGTAATATTTAATTCAAGAAAATGTCAAATTAGAGCCCCGAAACTTAAATTCTTCTACTAAAAAAAGATTCAAATCCAATTTTTACAACTTTTGATCCTCCAAAAAGATAATAGCCGTAGCTTCCCTTTTAGTATAAGTAACACCTATTGTTACCAAACAAGCTTATTACCACAAGTTAAAAAGTAAATCACAGCAAACATCTAGCATGTAAGCTCTAAATCATAACTCATTGAATACGGAGATACTGCGCAGAACAAACAAAAGTACAGGTACAATGCAATCCCACACACAATCTAACACGATTAACAATAAATCTAAAAATCGCACAATTCACTTAACAATTCAATACAATGCAAAAACAGCATAAGCAACAAATCCCACATCTAGTACATTTAAAAACATAGAAACCACATGATTTATTCAAGAAGCCAATACAACATAAAACAACATAAGTAAACAAATCCAACATATAATACATCACAAACCATAGACATTAATCTGATTGACTGAAATTTATACCTCCCAACACCAAAGAGCACACTCAGCCTCATCCTCCAAAACATCTGCATCTGCATTACTCACACCATAACATGCTCTCTGCCCAATTATAAGTACAGTACTCTTCACACTAGCCTTACTAACACCATCGACATTTCCAATTCTGCCCTTTACTTTCTCAAAAATCTCATCCACAAGCTTTGACAAAGGAAGATCACTCTCCTCCATTAAACATGCAATCACACTATTCAACGAAGAAGAAATGTCAATTTTATCCGCATCTTCCAACAATGCCCTCCTGTTTTCCAAGACTAAATCCTTACAGAATTTAATAAGACTATTGATTTCATAACGAAATGCCGTAATTTTCGCATGTTTTTCTTCTGGGCTGGGTGTGTATAAACATGGCTCTACTCTTTTTCTCTTCTGGGGCTTCTTCTTCTGACTAGGCCCGTCGATTATCGGCTTCCTCTCATCTGCACCGTCAATTTTCATCGGTTCAGCTTCCGCCATTTCTGCATGCGATGAACCACTTTTTTTTTTCTGGACTTATAAAACAGACCCAGAGGATTAACAAGTAAGTTCTTTATAATCTCCCCAAGAAATGATTAAACAAGAAACACAAGAACAAGCCCAGATCAAATTTCTTTATTTTTCCCCAAAAATGACCCCAGAAAGAAATGAACGGATGGAAAACAAAAGGGTTTTTGACCGAAAACTGTCAACGAGAAATCCACTCCCACCCTGCAGATTATCAAGAAAACCCATACCCATTAGAAAAAACAATTTTTCTTCGCCATCTATGCGTGCATTACTCGGGGGAAAGGGTTTTTGCTTGATGTTACAGGAAAATGAACAAAGAAATGAAAAGCTTGAAGAAAACCCTTTTCTTGGAACTCGAGTCCGAAATTTCTATAATCCTTTTCCTTCTTCAATTACAACTAGTAGATTCTAATGGGGTTTTCAATTTTTCTGGTGAAAATAGAGAGGGAAAAAAAGAAAAAAATTGGCTCCAAAATGGGACAATATTTCAGATTTGGCGCCGAAGTTGGGGACATTTGTCCGCCCTTAGGTACACTTTACCATTTAGTGGAGAGAGGCAATTTTTCGAGTTATATATGCTAATTTAATTTAATAAATAACATATTACAAAAATATATATAGCACAAATATATATACACAAATATGTTTTTCTTAAATGTTCTTTGATAATGTCTTTTTTCTTGAAAATTATTGATAAAATAGAAATAATTTTGATCAATGATCTATAGAATTTTGGTCAATGAGGTTATTTATTTTTTAGCCTGTTTGATTTGTTTCCAATCTTATGTGTAGCATGAGTTCAGTGAGATCTGTTACTTTTTTTATATTTAGCCCAAGCTCAACATAAAAGGTTAAAAATCGAATAATTTTGATATAAAATTATGTAAAATTTGAAGATCCAACGCTTAATTGGCTCATATAAAATGAAGGGGGAGATATAATAATTGAAATTTCATTTGAAATTACCCACAAAACACTTGCATAAATGAATGCACACTTCCAAAAGTCCATTATACTCTAAGAAATTGAAAAACAAAATTATTTTGAAAATAAATAGATAGCCTCATTTTCTGGACAGGTCTTTCGTTCATATGTCTAAAAATGGGCCCCCAAGTGGAGCAACAATCCACTTGTGGCCCAGATTGAAGATCATACACTAGCCCAAGCCCAAGCAACTTCTTCATAGATCCACAAAAAAGCCCAGCATTAGATTGGTATTTTTCCATGAAACTACAAGGTCTTATTTGCTTGGATGGTTACAGTTGTGTGGGCCGAGCTTCTTACGTTTATTTTTAGTTTACGTCATACTTGTATGACTCATGATACCTTTTTTTTTTAAGCCCGACAAGAGATCACGGGCCAATTTGGTATGTGGATCGGGTCATGCGAGCTTGAACCATTTTTCACCCGGTGGAAGGTGGCCTCCTTAGAAAGGAAATGCCTATTTTGTTCCTCAAACATAGAAGGGGAACGTTAGAAGCCAATTTCAACCATACAACTTAAATTTAAAGTAAGGTTACTTTGGACATTTTATACATAGACAATATCACCGACCATAAACTAAATCATTAAACCAGTTGTTTATAGTGTGTGATAATATTTTTAGGAAAATATTCCACTTTATTCTACCAAAATACAAACGTTGCAATAAAAATGCAGCATTTTTACAATTTGTTTGGTTTTTTTTTTTTAAACATATTGAATGGTTAAATGTACATTTTCTTATCGGTGAATCATAAGCCGCAACATATCATCTCCGGTAGCATATTTTGCTAGACAATGAAACCATGGGTCATATTTGGTCACATTTAACAAAAGTTGGATAATATATACATATATATATTTTTTTTTTTAGGGTAAGAGTTGGATAATTTTTTTTTTAGTGTAAAAGTTGGATAATTTTTCTTCTTTTTTTGAGAGTAAAAGTTGGATAATATCCACATACTTGCAAAATTTGAAGGATGAAATGGAATTGTTGTTATACTTTGAGCTTGAGGAGTATCTACTTTTATTTGAACGATGACATATCATATAGTGGAATTCGTCTTTAAAAACATCCCACTTTGAGAAAGTTTCCATTATTGGGATTCTTATGTTAAGGAATTTTTGTCCATTCACCCTTTTGTTGTACGAAAATAGATTCCCCATGAACCCACCCAATATCATTTAAAGGCCTCAAAAGTACTAGGTTGGATGCCAATTTATTTAAAGTTTGATCCCACCCCATCCCCACCCTTTTTTGTTGGTTTGTAACAAAGGTGTATAATTGGCAATTAATCATAATTTTTTATTAAAAATGTTTAATTATTTTATAGTCTTACATCGATAAAAAATGATTTAATGGTAATTATTTTGATATAGATATTAGTACATATACAACTACAATGAAAAAAGAAAGAAAAACTTATATGAAAATACATCTACAATCATATTTGTTTCATTTCAAAATAAAACCAGATATACTAATATTCTTCACCCATTTATCAAATCCAATATTGAGATATATTTAGACTTATATGGCTACAATAATGACATTCATATAATAATAAAACTTAATATGATACATAAAAAAAAAAAAAACTTATATGAAAATATATCTTTGGTCGTGCATATTCGCTTCATTCCAAAATAAAACCACATATACTAATATTCTTCACCCATTTCTCAAATGAGAAACTTAAATATAGTTTTCGAAAACACTTCTTGCAAAGCACTTTAATAACTAGACTAAATATTTCCTTAAAAATTTGCTAGTTCTTTTCATCTTTGCAAGTTGTTGCAAATACGGCATTTATTATTAAATTTTCTTTTTTATTAATAACTTTTATTCATTGAAATACTATGAAATTTACTTTCAATATATAAATGTAGTGATGGGATCTAATTAACTCGTACCTATTGTAATTAATTTTTACTAATTAATTTTATTAAGATATTATATTAGCATTTAATATTTGCTATAAATGAATTAATTGTTGTTGCTATTGTTGTTATTATTTTTATTGTTGTTGTTACATAAAAGGGGATTTAAACCATAAATATTTAGTGACAACCTTCTATTAATTTTCCACCAACGTGATAATATAAATTGGTTCCACTCATACAAGGTAATTACACCATCATCTCATATTTATTAGTATGCATGCTCAGGATTTACCAAAATATGTTTAATTCTACTTATATCCCTTAAAATTGAATATCATAATTATACCCCCATTTTCGTTATAACATCATAATAAAAATTTGGGACGATATCGAATCTAGTCAAACCTAAACACGTCTCAAACCCATCAAAGGTAGCTATCCTTGGAGTTGCTTTGACCAGATTCAAACCCATCAGGGTAAGACTCGTACATGAGACCCACTTAATGCACAATTTATTATGCTACCATGCCATTCGAAATTATATTTTAAAAGAATCGCAAAAAAAATCAGTAAAATCTTGATATTCTTAAAACTAAAACAAAATATTGATTTCTTCATCAATATTGCAAGCTTTGTTTGCATAACATCGTTTCAATTCTTTGAATAGGAAGGAAAAACATATAGAGTTAATAATAAAGCTCCATAACATGAAGTTCCATCCATATAAAATAAATAAATAAATAAATAATTTGACAAATTCCCAAATAAAATTAATGAACATAATACAATAATATATATATATACATATATATGTGGGGCAGGTTTGGATTGGGTTTGCATGGTCCCGTTATCATTATTCATCCCAAAGTCATCAAGATCTAAAAAATTTGCCTCGTGACCCAACTTAACCCGTATAATTACCCCAAATCCACCCCCAAAAACAATTTGGGTTTGGGTTTGGGTCTGGGTTTGGGACCCGCCTAACCGAAACGCATTATCATCCCTAATAAAAATTGTTATTATTTCAATCCTCCCCAAAAATTGTGTAGTTCAAAGTTCCTCAAAACTTATGTGCACAAATGGATTTTTCCGATAATGACACTAATGACACAAAATAAAAATTTAAATGCATGATCATCTTTAACAATAGATGCAACAAATCAAGTCACAAAATTTACTTCGTGGAGATTTTATTCCTTCAACTAATATTTATTCATTACAAATTTTCGTCACAAAAGGTAAAACGAAAACCTTAATAGTAGTAGATTACACAACATGGCTAGTGCATTCACTTATTAACCTATGCATCTATAAATTTTGAGGCGACCTTTCGACTAGATTGAGATATAAACTTAGGTCACGCATCAATTATGACCTTTCGACCAGATTGAAATACATAAACTTGGATCACATATCAATTATTTTGATCTGAATTTGAAATTCAACATCATCGTCTTCTCCCTCCTGTGCCACTCTCCCTTTGACAATTGAAATAGACGGCCGCCACCGGCGAGCCAAGATTGTACAGCTCAGCAAAATCCCTAGTATTGAAGTTTTGGCGCCATCCTGGAGCATACACAGTCTGACGGCCCAACTGGCGGAACAACACGAAAACGAAGCGATGGATGCCCATTGATGGCTGTGGATTCTCATAACACACTATCTCTTGGCCTACATTAATCAATCATTAAATATACTATGCAATTAAAAACTAACCAAATAAATAAATAAATAAAATAAAAGACAAATCATTCTCCCTAGATTTATAAATAATTTAATTTTATTATAATCGAATTGGAAAATGACGTAGATGGATAAATAAAATAATATTTGACCGTTGTAAAATAGGTTGATTTTGACTGCAGGATGAATTAATTTATTAAGAGTTATTTTCTTCATTAAATCCTTCAAAATTCGACACGTTAACGATAAAAAGTAGTCGATGCTACCACTTGCATTATTGGGATACCTCATAATACCCATAGATACTTACAATAGTGGCTCATTATCATGTTGGGATCAAAAATAGAAAACAATCACAAAAGAATGGGTAAAGAAAAAAAGAAAAAGCAAACAAGATAAATTAAAACACACATAATCACGCAAATCAAAGATAGAGATGTTCCCCACTCATCAGTACTTTTTCATATAAACCACATCTAGTTCAGATTCGGTGCAGTCATCTTTGACCAATCTAATTTAAATTCGCTTCAGTTGAGTTACATTCTATCATGAAAAAGACCGAAAACGATAACATGGATGTATTAAAAATTCAAGTACTCTACGTGTAACAAGTTAGTGTCTAAATTGAGATCGAGTCGAGTCGAGTCAAGTCAAGTATTTATATGTACAAGAACCTATGTGTTCATGTCCCTTTGATGCATAGAACATTATTATGATGTTCACACATCTTGGACCATTTGGTAGACAAGATAAAGTTGATTAGGCTGTTCACTTTCAACTTTAGCATGTTATGGAGACCAAAAACAACATATCTATACATCAAACCTTGGTCCACCCAATGGCAAAAAACTTGTCATAGTGTGTGTTTATATGTGTAATAAAAGGTTATCTAGGCTAATTTATGTAATTAATTATGAAGGGATGGATCCAGAACCATCAACTCTTAACAGTATCAATGCAGATGCATGTAATAATCAAACGCATAATAATTAACGGGGATATTTTCAAAAATCACATCAAAATACATATAAAACTTTATTAAATAGTAAAAATCATGAAAAGTGCAAAACATGCAAGTTTAAGACAACTCACCAAAGGTTGCTCCAGTTGTTGCAGGAATATCAGTCACCAACCTAACATTAAAGAGAAAAAAGTGACAGAATTGGTTATTAACTGTACAACAATCATAGCTCCCAGACTACTTACTATTATTTAAAATTAAAATAAAATGAAAAAAATAATATATAAGAAAAAGCTATAACTGTTAACGCTGACTGAAATTCCTTTCTGTAATGGAGTAGGACAGGACAAAGTAGGACCAGAAGATCACAAAAACCTTGTATGGCTAAAAGTACTTTTGTTCCTTTGAAAGGCATGTGCAAATCAAATCAGTCACAAAAAAAAAAAATAAAGTGTTAAAATACTAAATTTCTTATTATTATTTTTTTCAGCACTTTTTGAAGAATAAAATCAGTTTTATTTCATGATTACACATGATTTACTGCCCAGGATCAGATTTTTTTTCCTTTTTCATATCAGTCTGAAACAAAAACTATTGGATAATAACCAACTTTTACTGCATTCTAACCGAAAAATCTTTCTATGTGTTCTCAAAATTATTAATATTGTCCTATTTTTTGATTTGTTTGTTTGAAGTATGGCACTAATTAATACTTCATGTCATGTATTTTTCACCATGTGGAATATTATTAATTCCCAATCAATTAATTGGATTGTTTTTAATAATTAATATAAAAAAATTGTCGATTTGGTAATAATGTTAAATAATAAATGATGGTACATTTATAACAACTAATTTCGAAGGATAATCATTTTATCAACTTAATCATTCATACGCTGTGACAATCCTCTTCCTGAAGGATGGACGACTACAACAATCCCGAATTAAAAACTATAGAATAGTGAAGACATAAGAAATTAGAAAAAAAAAATAAAGAAAGGGATGTACAAAAATATAAGAAAAAGTATCACCATGGGGCCAATGCCCATCCCTACGCGCCCCACCCCACCCCACCCCCTACCCCCAATCGTATCTCATGTACTTTCAAGCTTCAACTTGCAACATAAAACCATGAAAGAAAATGTAACAAATACGCATTAACCAAAATCTCACCAGTGCAAATATTCCCTAAGACTGGGATCACTGGGACTTGGAGCATCAGGGTCCACCATGACCTGCAATAACAACAACAAATCAAACCTTAATTAAACATACATGTACATACTACAAAATAAATATTGAATTTTAACAACAAAAAATAAAATAAAATAACGGCTATAGTGTAAGTAGTTACGTCAATAACCCAAAATTAACAGCTATTGATAGCCAATAGTTCAAAAGTAAGAAAATAAAAACATCCCTTGCCACTGTCTACACCTAAATGAAAACATTTGCAACAGCTATATACCATGATGTATATATATTCCACAACTCCTATTAAAACTACGTATACATCATTATCGTGACGAATGTGTAACATATGACTTTTAATCACATTTCTTTCTTATCAATATCAAGTTTCAACCGTGCATGGTAATCACTCGAACTTCCTGTACTAACGCACATATACATACATGCATGTAGATACAAACAAAGAAGAATACTTACAAGAGTGTAGAAAGTGCGAAGATCATCCCCTCCAACCTCAACTCGAGGCTGGTTAACAACTTGGGAGGGCCTAAACTCACATCCATTGGTCACTTCTCTATTGTTAAAAATCACTCTAAGACCAATGGATCTTGTAAATGGCTCCAAAACATCTCCTACCACTCTCCCTACAACAAGAGGGTCTCTATCCCTTGGCATTGTATTATCAAATCAAAGATTAATATATATTTTCTTGATTATTATAATATAGATTTATAGAAAGTTTGAAAGAATATTGTGGAAATATGAGTAGTATAATGTATATGGGCTTTAGTTTTGTGCATGAATTGTGGAAAGGGTTCTTGCAGGAAGTATTTATAGATTGTAAAAACAGAGTCACACGCACGCTCACACGCCATGCAAGTATATATGCATTTTTCAGTACAGAAGTGACTTCCAAAAGATATATCAGAGGAATCTCACCCCTTTTTTCTTTCGGGTGAAACCCTCAGCTGTGTTGATATAAAGTTTTATCCAATTGGAATGTCAAAATATTATTATTTTTGTCCCTCTCCGGAGAAAAAAATAAAAAAGAAAAACTTAGCCCTTTATTTCTACAAAAAATTTGAGTAATTACTACGACTAAAAACTAATGTTAATAGGAAAAACTGGCAACGAAAAGTCATTTGTTATGGCTTCACCACGATAATAACCTGTGATTTTTGTGAGAGTAGCGAAAAATCGACCACAGCATATAGCAGTAGTGGAAGTTTTTCACATCAGTGTAGTCACGGCAAATGATGCTTCCACCACGATTTTTTCGATCATTGGCTATTACATCTATCAGGGCTGATAATTTTGCATTATTGACTACTGCTTTCACTACAGCTATTAATCTTTTGGTTGCGAAAAATCAATATTTTTGTAGTGAGTTTTTGGAAAATCATATTGAGTTATTTCTTTGATTTTTTTTTTTTTAAAAAACTTAGTAATATGATATTATGATATTTAGTTTGAGCAAAACTAAGTAAGAGAGCGTATGAACATACATATGGTAATCTATATATATATAAAATCGATCAATTCTTTAAATACAAAATTTTTCTAATATTAGAAGCGATTACTACAAGCTACTCCTCAAAAGGAAAAACCTAGCTCCATCCTAAGTGCATGCAGAACAATACATCGTGAAACTGATTTTCTATCAATCTCTAAAAATGGATTTAGGTAACATCATTCGCAATAATATTATTGCTTAAGTTCTCCATTGGGAGGTTTATAATATCAATATTTATCCACATCAAAGGAATTTAAAAATTTAAATAGTTCATAAATTACGTACTTCAAACTCTCACATGCTGAAGTTACTACAAAGAGCTATTACTACGGTTGAAAGCTAATATTAATAGAAAATAACGGTGATTGAAAGTCATTTATTAGAGTTTTACTATGACAATGATGCGTAGTATAGATTAGTGAGGTTAATCCATGGATGTTTTAACCTCAATATAGGTCATAGGTTTCATCTCAATTCTTTGAATTATTAGCCACTGCTTTCATCAAAGCTATTAATTTTGGATTTTTGACTACGACTTTCATAACGACTATTAATCTTTTGATTACTAAAATTCAATTATTGTGTGGCGTCTTTTTCACAAGAACAAATTTCTTCGCCATGACTCATGAGTGTGGCAAAACAATACATACATCATTGAGTTGCACCGTCCACGACGACACTGACAGATTCGGATGTCATCATATTTTATTTAGGTACTAAAAAATAAACTATATATTTTCTATTAATTTAAAGTGACAATATAATTCTGATACTTTTGCATTAATGGAGTAAAATATAAGACACATATAATTTGATGGGGACAAAAAATGAAGTTTTACCTTTTCTTATGCATTTTGTTCTGGAGTGGGGTGCGTAGTTCTCGAGTGCCCAAAAAAAAAACTTCTAAAGGGGTAAGGGTACAAGTCTTGTTTGTTTGCTATGAAAACTGTAAAGGCAAAGAAAGGGGGGACCTTTGGGATTCATATTCTCAATTGGGCATTGGTGCATGTGTAATGTTTCAAGTGTAATAGGTCTCCACTATTGGCCACAAAAATTACACATTCTTTAAGTTGTAAAATAAAATTTTAAAAAAAATAAAGAAACTAAATATTTGATCTGTTGATATATATATCCATATATATATATGTATATATCTTGAATTTGGAAGAGAAGTAATTAATTTTTATAGCAAATATTTAATAATTTTTATTCATATTTGATTCCTCCTAAAATTTTATGTACTCATAATATTCCTTCAATTGTATCAGCAGATCTTAAAATAATTACTCAATTACTTAAGTAAAACAAAATAGGACGTAATTGATCATATATCAAAGATAAAATAAGATAAAATAAGATAAAATAAAATAAAATTGATGGAGCATTAATGTTTATAAAAGAAACTAAATTTTGACGTTACGCTGCGTTCTTATTAATTTCTCATGATACTCTAACTCAAATGGTATATATATATGCTCAAAAAGGCGACATATTGTAACTAGGTATTTCCAAACTAAGTTAATTTTTGTTATGCATTGTTTAACAACCATATGTTTATGATAGTTAGGGATAAAAATTAATAAATAAAAATTATTTTTATGTAGTAGCATATCTAAGTATAAATTAATTCAGTTACAATGACTAATAGTAGTCTAATTTAAATTAATTTCTTTATAATTTTTAAGGCTAGCTATATGTAAATTTTAAAGTTTTATAATTGTCTCAAATATTTTTTTCGAAGAAGGTAAAAATAAATTTGAAACCTATATTTTTCATTATATATAAAGATAATGAAATGTATATTTCAAGGGGATGAAAATGCAATATGTATATCTTTCTGGGGTTGGATACAAGTGAAAAAGAGCCTTTATTCTTTTATTAGATAAGATAATTTCATTAAAAAGTAAATAACAAAAACGAAAGTAAAATACAACCCAACAAACAATAAGCTCAATAGCTTATATAATAGAAACTCAAATCAAGGGATCCCAAAAACATCAGAGTTGAAGTAGAAAAAACATCGAAAGTTGCAACACCATGGTTGCTGACGTAAAGGATCGCAAGTTTTCCTCCGAACTCTCCACCTGAGAGAAAGAGAATAAACACAAAATAATTATCATTTTCATTGAAAAATGACTTTGAAAAAGTCCCTTAATATAATCTCTCTTAACATTCTTGACATTGAATGATTTGAGAGAACTAAAAATGTAATACCACATACTGACATGTAGTAACAAATAATACAACAAACAACAAAAGAAAAAGAACCTTTTATTCAAACATCAAATCATTGTCCTAAGAGAATATTTAGGACCGATGAAAGATGATTGGTCAAATACAACCGATCTCACAGAAACAAAACAACTTTTAGCAGCTAGCCTAGGTACCATGAACGGTTGGACACACCAACTATCTGCAATTTGGTGTCATAACATTTTGCCAACTGCAATACAAGGAATAAAGTGGTTAGAATCTTTTGTCTTGATTTATAAATTTTGGTGTGTTAGACTACTGTTCGCCGCATGAATTTCCATGAATATAATTTTATCCCTGTAGAATTAATGTGTACAATAATATATATGAAAGATAATTTTTAATTTATAGAAATTGATATCCAAACTATCAAAAGAAGCTCAGACCGTCACGTGTTCGCTTGATTAGATGGCATGTTGGCAAGCAACCAGTCAGAATTATAGGTAGCAGGGCCAGATGACGAAGCAACGGTAACCAGAGGTCCATAGAGTCAAAGTTGATCTCTAGAGAGTCTTAGGATACTTTGCTTTGAGCCAATTGCTCAAACTAGGTCTCACAGAACGACTGGTTTACCCCTTGGATTATCAACCTCATGGCCCTTCTGGCTCTCGAATACCCTTTGGCGGATCGATCAAGAAGGCTAGCTTTGCCAAAATCGACCTCTACAGAGCCAAAGCAAAGTGTTTCCTGTCATTGTCATAATTAATGACTTGTCAAATAGCATTAGATGTCCTTGTAGGCTTCATCTAATGCTGGCCTTTGGCAGTTGTATAATTGATCCATCAAATATCACCTTTTTGTTGAGTCGAACAAAAGATAGTTCAGACCCTATGACATCATTAAATTCAGGGAGTGTATCCTTAATTCCAGGAATAACAAAATAGAGATTTCATCACCCCAAACCCTCAACATCCACCATTGTAAATACCACGTCCTTTTATTATTTCAGGGTTACCTTCTTCACTCATATTAATTCTCTCAACTGCCTTTGCCTTCTGTTTTCATTATTTGGATGTAACGCCCCGGGATCGCTCGGCATTCCGCCTCGTGATCCGAGACGTCACTCGCGGTCGGACGATAAAACTAAAGCGGTAAAATGCTAGAAAACATAAACATTTCATTTCATAATGTAAAACGTCAAACTTACAGGTCCAAATTAAAATTTTCAAAATACAAATTACAATCTGTTCAGTCTAACAAAATAGGCCTATCAAAATTACAGGGTACAGTTCGTACAAATATTTACAATAGGCCTAACGTTCACTATCGCAAAAGTGGATCCTCGATCAGTACTGAGCTTTGGTTTATACACTTGACTTAGGAACCTACAAAATGATATGAAATCATGAGTCCACTGACCCAATAAAACTCATGGCAAAAGAACAGGAATAAGAGTACAACGTTGAGTGGAACAGTAGGGACAGGAATGTGATTCAGAAAACATTTCGGTACGGTCAGGTCATTACATTCGGGTCATTATCAATGAATAATAATTACATTCGAGTCAAATAAGGCTGGATCTATCACCCTTATAACTTCAATCAGATTCATCCTTATTCCTC
>JACFYI010003744.1:690622-701632 GCA_014898755.1 Handroanthus guayacan
AAAAAAAAAAAAAAAGAAAAGAAAAAAACCCGACTTAAATTTCAAGAATCACAATTTTTTGTTAACATTGGATAAAACAAGATTCATCCACTCATATTTCCACCTCATCCAATAACTAACCAATGCGACCATAAACATATTCCAACTACCTCAAAACAAACTCAGAAATCATAGAACTAAAACACAGCCATAAAAATGCTGACTACAAAACTGTCAGCAGCTGCAGTCTCTTCATCTTCCTGCACTCTCTTCTTGAATCATCACTCGAGATTGAGCCTTACCAAGAGAATCCCATCAATTGTCAACCCATCACTGTGCAATTCTCTTAGACCCATATTTGAATGGAGGTATAGTAAGAAGAATTCATCAAGAAAAATGGATGCTTGTGCTTCTTCAGGAATTGTGAGCCCTCGTGCTTCTGCTGAGAAGCTCAAGGACCCTGATCAGCTTATTGATTCTGTTGAAACCTTCATTTTTGACTGTGATGGTGAGTTTTTGTTGTTATTAGTGATTGTTTCCATCTGTCTTTCTAGCATGAGAGTGTTATTGTTGGTTACCGTTTACTTGTTTGTGGAAATATCTGAACCAATGTAGATAAGGGTGTGCGCAGAGCTTAGATCTGTTGTGGGAATTGGGCCTGTCTGAAATTGCATATTGACCATGGAAATTTAGTTTGATTCAAGATGTATAAATCTTTCTAGGTGATTTGAGGTCGGAATTTCTTCTCTTCACTAGTCCAAATAGCCTCTGAACCAGAAAGCAAACGTGGAGTAAGGTCGTTTCAGGTGTAAGGGAAGACCCTTCAATGCTCGAGTTAGTTTAAAGAAAAAGGGAGGAAATACTACAACTAGAGAATAGATGCTGTGAAAAATATGATTGCGTACTTGTAAAATGTAATGTTTTGTGCGTTTATATGATATTCAGGTGATACGTCTGATGACATGTGACTTAATTGTGACAGTTAGTCTAATGCCGAGATTGATCCGGGTCAAGGTAGAACCTGATTAATGGCAGAATTTAGTTTCAAGGGTCTTTTCTTAATTTATTTATTTATTAGTATTATTATTTTTTTGAATACCACATCATTACATAAACGGAAGTTTCTGCATCAGCTGACATTGCAGTAGAATCATTCTCTGTTGATGAATGTTTTGCCAGAACATGGAATTCATGATATGACTATGTTGACAAGCGTGCTGAAAGTTTTTGAGACTTTGAGTTGCATTTCCCCTTTTGTACATCATTCTTTTCTTTATATAAATTGAGAGCAAGATTGTAAAGGGGAATTCAAATTAAACATTGCTGGAATGGCCTTTTTCTATTGGTGACAATAAGAATTTTGAAGTTGACACCTTTCTCTATAAGTAATCTAATTCTACTTTGGATATTATAATCTATAGTAGAGATTAATATTTTCCAGGAGTCATATGGAAGGGAGACAAACTGATAGATGGAGTCCCAGAAACTCTTGACATGCTCCGAGCAAAGGTCAGCATCCTATTACTTATCAGAAACTCTTACTAGATTTCATTGTCTTAATGTTAGCAATACGTTATGCCTTCTTGCATCAGAATCGTTAGTTAAAGATGTGGATTCGTTTCTCCATCCATCGTTTCTTGGTAACACGAACAGTTACATCTGAATGCTTCTTTGTTTAGGGAAAAAGGTTGGTTTTTGTCACCAACAACTCGACAAAATCTAGGAAACAATATGGAAAAAAGTTCGAATCACTTGGTCTTGATGTTAGTGAGGTGGGTTCATTGTCATTTTGTTCCGTACTTCGAGACATTTTTGGGGAAAAATCAGTGCCTCTGACCGGAAGGAATGTTTCAGGAGGAAATCTTTGCATCATCATTTGCTGCTGCTGCTTACTTACAGTCAATCGATTTCCCAAAAAATAAGAAGGTATGTCCGAGAAACAAAACGCTATAAAAAACTGACAGCTAGCTGTGCCATTAAACTTCCTCAACCCTTGAGTTTGTCTCAGTTCTATTTCATAATTTGTGCTGAAATTTATTCTTCACTACTCGTTTATGGACTTATATGAAATTGCTTTTTAATCGTTTAATTCACTTCCCAACAGACTGATGCATTAGCTACAAGATTTATGTGATGGAAAATCAAAAATAAACCTGGGGATATGAATTACTGATTACTAACTGTCGTTATGGCCTATATCAAGGTTTATGTTGTCGGTGAGGATGGCATCTTAAAGGAGCTGGAGTTAGCAGGATTTCAGTACCTTGGTGGGCCGGTATGTAAACTACCTATCAATTATGTCTCTCAATTTGAGAGCTGTATATCCAAATGCCATATAACCTCATCATGGTCAAGTCTTATAGAATCTATTCTTTTGCATTTTGCAGGCAGATGGTGACAAAAAGATTGAACTAAAACCAGGTTTCATGATGGAGCATGATGAAAATGTATATCAATTCTTTTATCAAATATAGGAAGCAACATTAGTAGAAGCATTGTTCTGAAGACATTTTCATATTATTGACTGCACTTTTGCTAATATATTGTGATTTTCTGATTAGGTTGGAGCTGTGGTAGTTGGATTTGATCGTTACTTCAACTATTACAAAGTTCAGTAAGTTATCCCAATAATGCTCTTATACTGTATCTTTAAACATAATTTACAACTGCATTATTGCACCTTCTAAATTTCTCCCGGAAACTGCATCAAGCATAAGAGCTAATTTTCCGTTTGTAAAGGTATGCAACTTTGTGCATTCGCGAAAACCCCGGATGTCTTTTCATTGCTACAAACCGTGATGCTGTTACTCATCTTACAGACGCTCAAGAATGGGCAGGTTATATACTCCTGTCTGATTGTTTTTGCTTTCGTTAATTTATTATGCATTATTTCTAAATTCATTATTTCGTTAGAAATTTTGTCTTGTCATGTTAATACGTAGAAAAACAAAGCATTATTTGAAGTAGATCAGTCATTCGTAGGAGCATAGTGGATATTTATGATCCGAATTAATGTATCTTAAGAAAACACAGTAGTTTTTTTTGCTTAAAGTGGCTTATGCATCTTCGATATGAGAAAATAGACGTCTCAACAGGATCATAAGATGCTTATGTATTGTTGGTTGTGATCAGGCGGTGGTTCAATGGTAGGTGCAGTACGTGGATCCACTCAACGTGAGCCACTTGTCGTTGGGAAGCCCTCGACTTTCATGATGGACTATCTAGCAAAGAAGTAAGTTTCTGCAATATCTTAAGATAAGTGCTTTTCTGCTTTTCGCCGACTTTTGGATTCTCTTAAGTTAGGCAGAAAAAAGCCCCAAGTCAAAATCAATCTCACTCGACTCTGCAGCTTTTGACTTTTATCTTCAAATACTCTCAACTTTTACCATATAGCTTTTTCTACAGCTTTTCACGGCAGAATCTGCTGCAGACACCCTCATAGCCGTTTAATGGTTGCTCATATGTCTAAACTGGTCGTGAACTAACGAAAACAACTATATCTGATACATATTCTTGTCTGAACCAAACAGATTCAACATCTCAAAGTCCCAAATATGCATGGTTGGAGACAGACTAGATACCGATATTCTTTTCGGACAAAACGGTGGCTGCAAAACCCTTCTTGTCCTATCAGGTAAACAAGCACCCCTTTTCTCTTCTGATTCCGGGACTTGTTTGTTATTATCATCTGAAAGACTTCTACTTTCATTACTAGGAGTTACCACTCTTTCGATGCTTCAAAATCCTGATAACACAATACAACCAGATTTCTACACCAACAAGATTTCAGATTTCTTGTCTCTAAAGGCTGCAACTGTATGAGCACGTCGTCTGAATCAAACAACGTCTCATTGTCACTTGTTTCAGTGCGTTTAGACTTTTGTCGTCTTGAAGAATAAAATATATGGAGATTTGGAAATGAAAGAAGGTGTTCACATTCACTTGTAAATTCCAGAAACATTGATGTATAGGATAAGGCCATTCAGAAACCTTTGTTGGTGATGATTGTATCTTGATATGATCATTGGAAGATGACTTTGAATATTATTTGTTAAATCATTTTTCGAAGTCTTGTTATTTGTAATATCTTCTCTCGTGCATTTATCGACGGTGCTTTCCAAAATTTTGCTTTTTCGAGAAGATAATGCTATAGATAAAGTTCTATTGAAAGTTAATAGCGTGTGAAAATAAAGTTAAAAGCACCAAAAGTTATAGAAGTAGGGGGAAAGTTGTTTTTAACTTTTTGCTTTTTTCTATTTTAACTTCAGACAATCTAAATAAAAAACATTACTTGAAAAAAACTGAAAAAACAACTAAAATTCAGCTAAAAGTTGAGAATCACCCATTTTTTATTAAAAAAAATTGCAGAGGCACTATTTGGAGGGGGAAAAAGCTAAAATTCAACTAAAAGTTGAGAATTACTTTTTATTTTTATTTTATTTTTAATTACAAATACCATGAATGAATTACTACTTCTCTTATTATTTAAGGAGATGATGCTGGATTTTTTATTTCCCTCCCTAATTCTTGATAACACGCAAAATAATGATAACAAGAAAACACAAATGAATAATAGCAATAATAAAATTAACTATAATATTTTTTTTCCTTGGAATATTTGTTTGTATCTTTAAATTGTAGGTAGGCTCTTTAATTAATTGATTTTTTGAGTTCTAATAACTCAAAAAATGTTTTCTTCATAACACAGTAGTAGCAAATGAAATTTTCTGTATTGTTTGTTCACTCGTCACCTCCGTATAATCCAACCACCACCACCACCGTGCCGCCGGCATCTGGCTAGCAACAGCTCCGCCGCAGTGACTGGCCAACGCTCAACTCCTCTAACTGCGATGGTCACTGCCTTTGCAAGGTGCGGTCCTTGTGCTTAACTAGTTGTATACGCTGCGGGATAGAGCATCACTGCTCTGCCGCCGTTTTTTTCCCCGGTGAGTGTTGTTGTCTACTATGGAAGCATGAGGTGACTATCTTATTCGTCTCTCATTACTGTTATCTGTTATATGATTACTGTGTCAATGTCACTGCATAATCTTCAACCTACTGTTCGATAAAATGTTTGAATGAAATTAATGTTGTACATGTAGCTACTGACTGCACATTTATTTAATTGGAACAGGGAATGTTTATTTGAACGAGCTTTGCTGAATGGTGTATTGTTTGAGATTGTCATTTCATTACATTCCACCAAATTCTTATTGCTTAAATTTGTCCTCCTAGGTGCAGATGTCAGCTTACACCAATGATTTAGCATGAGGATTTTTGGCCGATGTTAGCTTGTGGAGCAAATGATACTTGCAAGAAAACTGAGCCGTCGACCAACGACAAATTACATTTTGTGTAGCTTTTTTGGTAGAATTCCCAAATGTCCTTGTGCGGCTGACAGGGCCAACAAGTCTTTCGCTTATTTCTGCAGGCAAAATAGTGCCTCTGAGTTTAGTTATTTATCAAGACTGTTTTTGCACAATTTCTCGGCTATTGCTGGAACGATTTTAGTTCAGGCTCGAGACACAGGTAAACTTCACAAAGAGTTAGAGACAGCAATTGATGATCATAGACTTAGTGATGCATGGGATTTGCACGAGCAGCACATGCTTGTGGAAGGGTTTGCAAGAAAATCTATTGTAAGCAGGTTGATTGCGGGACTAACAGGGAGTTTAGATGTTCAGTGGCTCGAAAAGGCTTATGGGTTGGTCGAGAAAGCCTTTGAACAACACAAGCAGACGTTATTCGACAAGGAGATATTGATGTATCTCTCTTTGGGCCTTGCTAAGCGTGGACTACCTATTCCTGCATCCACTCTTTTGAGGAAGCTCATTGAAATGGAACACTTCCCTCCGGTGACTGCTTGGGCTGCAACCATAGCTTATATGTCGGAGAATTCATCTGGATCGTACCTAGCAGCTGAATTGGTTCTTGAAATAGGTTACTTGTTTCAGGACGGGAGGGTTGATCCTCGAAAAAAGTGTAATGAACCTTTGATCGCTATGAAGCCTAACGCAACTGCCTTTAACTTTGCTTTGGTGGGGTGCCTTCTCTTTGGCACAACTAGGAAAGCAGAGCAACTTCTTGATATGATGCCTCGGATTAATATGAAACCTGATGCTACATCATTGATAATCATGGCCCATGTTTATGAAAGAAATGGTCGAAGAGAGGAACTCAAAAAGCTTAGGAGGCATATTGAAGAAGTTCACAATGTAACTGATGTCCAGCTTCGGCAGTTCTACGCCTGCCTGCTTTCTTGTCACTTGAAACTTGGGGATCTAGATTCTGCATCTCACATGGTTCTCGAAATGCTTTGTAAGGCAAAGAAAGCCCAGAATTCTCTCGGTGTGGCTAATTTAAGATTTGAAATTGATAAAAAGGGTAGTGCATCACCTTATCAAGATTCTTCCGTCAAGGATTTGTATGACACAGGATCTGATAAACATGAAAATCCGGTACTACTTCAAAACCATATCTTGTGCTATGAAGATTTCTGTCGTGACAGAAAGTTCTTGAGACTTGAAGCTGAAACGAAAGAATTACTTGATAGAATGGTTATGAAATTACAGAGGCAAGTTGAATTGATTACTACTGAAAGAGGTATTCTCAGGCCAACTGAGAACACTTATGTGAAATTAGTTAAGGCTTTCTTGGAAGCTGGTAAAATGAAGGATTTGGTAGAATTTTTGATCAAGGCAGAGAACGAAGATTCCCCTCTCTCCGCAGATAGTTCAGTTCTGGTTTACGTTATCGACTCGTGCATTTCCCTTGGTTGGTTAGATCAAGCACACGATCTTCTTGACGAAATGCGTTTGGCTGGCATTAAAACGAGCTCCTCTGTGTATAATTCCCTTCTAAAAGCATATTACAGAGAAAATCGAATGGGCGAAGTAACATCATTGATAAGAGATGCTCGCAAGGCTGGGATTCAGCTGGATGCAGCTTCTTACGAAGCATTAATTCACTCCCGAGTGCTTGAAAAGGATACAGAGGGGGCCCTTAATCTGTTCAAAGAGATGAAAGATGCTAAAATACCCAAAGGTGGCCATCGAGAATTCAACAAGTTAGTCGAAGGTTTCACAGAAGGCAAAGAAGCTGGTTTAATGTCAAAGCTGTTGCAAGAAATAAAAGAAGGCCAAAAAGTGGATTCTGGCATTCACTACTGGAACAACGTGATTCACTTTTTCTGCAAGAAACGGCTAATGCAAGATGCAGAGAAAGCTCTGAAGAAGATGAGAAGTTTGGGGCACAACCCGAATGCACAAACGTTCCATTCGTTGGTCACCGGATATGCTGCTATTGGGGGAAAATATATTGAAGTAACTGAGCTATGGGGTGAGATGAAGTCTTTTGCTTTTTCCAGTGGCATGAAGTTTGATCTGGAACTGTTGGATGCTGTACTTTATACGTTTGTCAGAGGTGGATTTTTCGTTCGTGCAAACGAAGTAGTGGAGATGATGGAGAAAGAAAAAATGTTCATAGATAAGTACAAGTACAGGGCTCTCTTTCTGAAGTACCATAAAACGCTGTATAAGGGGAAGGCACCAAAATTTCAGACGGAATCACAGTTGAAAAAGAGAGAAGCTGCATTGGCCTTTAAAAAATGGGTGGGCTTATAATGAAGAAGGGAGTTCGTTTTCTGTGATGTATTAGGGTGAAGATTTTGGTTTAATAGAGAGAGACGGGGTAGTCAAGTTTAGACATTCATAGCATGTCAAATATTTCATCATAAGAATACGTTGTTGTGGATTCTACCACTTGGCACGTATAAATAGAATGAAAGATGAAATGCCTTTTGAAACACGAGATGAACCTTGGTTTGGTGAATTGAAAATGAAGGATTCAAAATGACTTGCAATCTTGAACTCGTCCTTATATTGGTTCATTATTATGTACATGTTTTGTATAAATTACATGTCCTTGTATGAAGTTATCATCGTCATTTGTTATAAGCATAAACTGGAGTACGGATGCAAGTGAGTTGAACTGAGTTGATTCGGACTTTGATCATTCTTTCTGGGGTTCGAGCTCGAGCTCGACAAGATGAGAAAAATGGGGCTCGCACTCTTGGTTGAGCTTGGCTCAAGCTGATTATTTTATTGTGTTCAAGCTATAAGTACGAGCTCAACTTGAAAAGTCTAATTATCTTACGAAAGCTTTTGAACTTGAAACAATGCAAAATTAATGTATAATTTATAATTTTATATGTTTAACTTATTTTTTTTAATTTTTATCTTGAATTGGTCTTATGCACTTATGAACAAGAATTATTTGAATTGATCTTGACTCAAAATCTAGTTGTTTGGCACACTTTTTATTCAAGCACAAGCATAGTCAATGAGCAAACTATAATTATTTAATTAATTGGTTTTAGCTTACAATCTTTCATTTAATAGGTGGTGTCTATAACATATTTTACAAATATATAATTTTCTATTTTTACTGAAAGTGAGAAAAGGTATTTATAATTAAAATTTCTTGATGTTAGGAAACTACCGAACAACTTACTGTAACCTAACAAAAAGATATTTAACTTTTACTTTTGTTTCTCCATTTTGTCATTTCCGCTGTTAGGAGTGGCTTGCTCCTTATAATACATTGTAAGCAGCCTTATGACTGCTTCTGAAATTATACATTATTATTAATTAATTTTAGAATATAGTTTAATAAGAGTTTTTAAATATTAAAAAAAATCCTTTAGTAACTCATAATTAAATATATATTTTTCAAAATCAGTTACAAATACCATCGTGATCCTCAATCTCAAAATCTTTCTTGAGGGTCAATGCAATTGAAAAAATCTAAAATGAGTCCCAAACAGAGCCTTATTGGTCAAAAAGGTCCGCAGCCTCACGGTATTGCACTTTACGCAGCGACAGTCGTACCTTGTCTTTTACAACTTCATCATATATAGAGCAAGGCATCACTGCTACCATTACCCATTTCATTACCTTTCTCTTTTTTCATCTCTCTCTGAATTCACTGTTCAGGTGGCTCAATCTTTGCAATCACAGACGTGATATACATATACTTACATATATATATATAGTTTAGAGGGGAAGAGAAAGATGGAGTCGGAGGACGAGATGACGGCGGAGATGATGGAGGATTCAAACGACGAGGAATTCTATGGCGGCGGCAGCGGGGGCGATGAAGATGACTCAGACCTTGATGATGTAATTATGGAGTATGATGGGTTTATGGACAATGACTCGGACGATTCCGATGACTTCTCCTCCTCTCACCACAACCACCATCATAATCGATCTCAGGTCATTTTCTTAAATTCATCTTTCACTGTGTGTGTGTGAGTGGGTGCGGTTCTTTTTTTTTTTTTGTGGAATAGGTTTTCCAATAACTGTGATTCTCACTTGTGGTTGTTCAAATTTTTTTTGGGGAAAGGGCAGAGGGGAAATTGAAGCTCTTAAATGTAGTTTCTACCTCATGTTGTTCACTGATACTCTGAGGATGATGCTAATGGTGCTTTTTGGCGGGCAAAAGAAAGAAGTTGTTTCCTTGGTACTATGTTCATAATAAACATTACATTTTTTTAATGTGGGTGTGATGTTGCAGGAGCAAATTCTTGCTCTTTCATTTTATTCTATACATTCCTCTTTCTCTTTGGAAGGCGGTGGGAAGTGCGAACCTAAAATTTGGCTTTTCTGTTGCACTAAAGAAAGTTTATGGTCGCATGCGAGCCCCAGTATGTTTAGTACTGCAAATAGTAGGAATGCCTTTGAGGGCCAAAGCTGCTTAGTTGATGATTCAGGATTGTTTTGACTTTCTGATGCTACGAGTTGTTTAATCTAATCTTCCTCTAGATTCAACTTTCGTTTCTGTCCTGCTTGCAACTAACTTCTAACTCTGATACGGAACTAGAAGTTAGAGCTGTCGGGTGGCTCTATAGCATTAATATGTTGCAAGGTTAGTTATCTTAAAGTTGAGGTTCTCTTACATTCCTTCAAGTAGACATTTGGTTGTCAATTGTATGTGTTTTGCATTGACTGGTATTCTGGTTATAGAAAAGGATGAACTGAAATGTAACTTTTTTCAGTTCTAGTCAATAACTTTGATCGATGTCTCTGACTATCTAGAATACCAAGCTCCTTTACACATGCCTGTGCTCTTTGTTTTGTTAATGAATTGGCGTATTTATGAATTTATGATATTAAAGTTAATCATAGTGAAATTAAATTTATGAATTTATGATATTAAATAGTTGCTCAAAGTGGTTCTTTTTTTTTCCCTCCTCCCCCATTTTCTTTTTTTCTCCCTTCCCCAGAACTATACCATTTTGAATGAAAATGATATTCGGCAATGTCAAGATGAAGATATTACAAAAATATCTGCGGTTCTTTCAATTTCGAGGGATGCTGCTGGCATTTTGCTCCGCCACTATAACTGGTAACTTTTTTCATATATCCTTCTCATTGGCAATGAATTTATGTTAATTGATAGTGATAGCTTTATGCTGTCTTTGTTAATTGTCGCTTAAGTCTTAACTACTGGATGAGCTTAAGCGCTTAACATAATTTGTGAAGGTTGTTTTATTTATATGATGAAGTATATCTTATTGACCCACAGGAGTGTTAGTAAGGTGAATGATGAATGGTTTGCAGATGAAGAAAAGGTCCGCAGGTCTGTTGGTTTATTGGAGAATGTCATTCCCCTTCCTGACGGAAAAGAGGTGATCATTAGTTTTGGAAGTTAGGATCTATGTTTTGACAGGCATAATACTGTGTCTGCTTACACATTGGATTTTCTTATTAACACATAACGTGCACATTAAGTTTTTTCCCCCCTCTTTTTCTCCACAGTTAACTTGTGGAATCTGCTTTGAGACTTATCCTCGTGACAGGATGAGTGGTGCTGCATGTGGCCATCCTTTTTGTGTTATGTGTTGGCAAGGTTTGTCACCATACACTTGTCGTTCCTTTATTTTTGTTATTTTTTAAAAAAATTTGTTGTTTGTTGATGTTTGGGTTCCTTTTATTCTTTTTCCATTTTTATTCTCCTTTTTTTCTTTTT
>JACFYI010003744.1:734245-751832 GCA_014898755.1 Handroanthus guayacan
TTTTATCATGCAAAATAATTCCAACAAAATGTCTATGACCAGGAGTCCAAATTTCGGTCCAAGAGGAATAAATCATTCCAGGCCAAGAGGGTTACCAACCAACCAGTTTTTGTATCCATCAAATAATCCGTTTTGGTACTAGCCTGATAGTCAGTTTTGGCATGTATCTAATACCTATGCCAATGCAGTTGCTAATCAAGCACCAGTGAGAAGTGAAGAATCAAAGGATTTTTATAATCCTGAAATAAGTAAGTAAATCTATGACCCTTTGAATAAGGTATGAAAAACTCATATAATGAAAAAAAGGACTGAATTCAGGAGAGCTATGTCCGAACTCTCCACTGAGATTAAGAAATCTGGTGACAAATTTGAACAAACAAAGATGATTGTCAGTGATCTTATTTCTGCGATAAAATTTAAAAATGGGAATCAAAATTCAGAAATAGTCTTTTAAGCAAGAAGACTAATAGAAATTTTAGGAATTGAAGTAGATAATCCTTCTCTTCATAAGCTAAACAGAATTGCTTTATATGAAGAAGCCAAAGAAAAACTTCCCTTTTTAATATTTAAAAAAATAGACATGATTATCCATCAATCAATTATTAAATCAATTTTTGATGGTGCATTGTCATTTAAGTACTTTTATGATTATCACCTAAAAAGGGTAAAGTATGACTTGCAAATAGGTCCATTTTCAATAAAAGCTGTGGAATGGGGGTTAGTCAGTAAAATCATTTTTGATCCCATGGATCCTACGAAATATTGGGATTTTCCTGCCATAATCAAATAAATGATCTACCAAATTCCTGAAGAATTCAGAAGAACTCCTTTAGAATTCAAAATTGTTAGCACCCTTGAATGGATGGAAAAAGAAAAATTCTATCAACTATACTAAATTTGGACTTTGGAAAAGTATGAGTTCTCCCAAGAGCAAGATAATCAATTATCAATAGGAGAATAAACAAAAGAAGAAACTTTTCTTTGATCTTGGATTATGATAAGGGATATTTGCTCAAAAATTCAAAGTAATGGAGAAGATAAAATGGTAACAGACGGAAGGAGATTGTTCAAAATAACACTTTTTACTCCATCTAAAGAAAATGAACAAGAGGTAGAAGAATTTTTTAGAAAAAATTTCTGCCTTAAACGTTCACATCCCAGAAAAACTTAAGGATAAATATGATATAATTTGGGAACAATTTAAATTAGAAAACCTACCTTTTGATGACGATCAAGAATATGATAGTCATTATTAGGAGACAATGAATTCTCCTACTCTGCACAACATTGAAAACATGATGGAAGGCTAAAACTACAGAAGCATGGTGGACCATTGACAGCAAAAGAAAGAATCTTTACTATTCCCACCAGCAACAAAATTTGTCAGCAAAAGTGGAATCCCTACTGTTCACGTCAACTAAAAACAACATTCACCATTTCTGTCAGCAAAAAGGAGCACTCCCAACTATTACTCAAAGAAGTTGAAGTCCGATCTTCAAGTCCGGAATGTGGTTATAAAAGGAGCACTCCATTCAGATCAAGGGCATAGAGAAAAAAGCTTCAAAAAAATGCCAACTTGCTCTACTTTACAAATTCCAGTTCCTTAGCAGTTTTCTTTACATTTTTGTAAACACAACCAGTGGTGATTGTCTAGTTTCGAATACATAAATAAGTGTTGTTCTTTCTTAATTTAGTTAGTTAGCGCAACTCTGTAGCTCTGGTATCAGAGCCTCGTTAAGAGGCCTGATCTGGAAGGAAGAAGCGCTGTTCGTAACTCAAACCCAGCTACTATAATGTCTCAGGTATTTTAATTATGTGTTAATTATGTATTAATCATGTATTAATTATGTACTTTGCATCATGTTAATTACGCTTTAATTGTGTTAAATAATATTAATCTTGTTAGATTCCTTATAATTATCTATTCCGTATGTTTTACTTTTAAATATAACTATGCTAGATTCTTTATTGTACTTGTTTCAAATATTTTAATATTAAAACTTTCTCTCTCCTGGTCCTTATCTCTGAAAAAATTCAAGTACGGACTGAACACTAAAACGAAACTAGGTTTGGGTCCTTCTTTACAAGTTCCCCTTATTTAAAATTCAAGGGTTAACAATTTCAAAATATTATATTCAGTAATTTGGGGAGAGGGTCTTTGTTAGTGATAATATTTTTTTTTTTTTTTTTTTTTTTTTTTTTTTTTTTTTTGTGAAGTGGCATTCTAAAAATAATTAAAAAGTATTTTTTCATTATCTGGATATTTAAATAAATTTCAGGCAAAAAAGGGGTTGGAGAACTGACACCTTTCCATGCTAAATGAATGTCCAACTTAAATTTACTAGAATACTTTTGGCACTAAATGAATTTCCAAGCAAAAGAAAATTTGGAAAACTGAGGGTATGTTTGTTTGTATTTTTCAAAAATAATTTTTGGGTGGGAACATGCAAATAAATATTGTTTACATTTTAAGAGAATTAATCAAAATCCATTACCCTAAAATACCTCTCTATATTTGAAAATATTACCAAAAGTATTTATAGACAAGAAAACATCATAATGTATATAAAATAATTTTATACAAATCATCTCAAAAAAAAAAAAAAAAAAAAAAAAAAAAAAAAACTCGTTATAACTATAATTATATATAAAAATAACTTCGAATTACATTGTTTCCCTTACCTAGAAAACCAGAAATAACATGATTTGATATCTACAGTAAATAATGTCTAATATCAAAATATAACTAAACACTACTTTACAACCCAAAATAAGTTATATTTAGTACTCAAAATATAAACAAACATTCATCACGTTTTCCAACCTACTCCAAAAATTTGTTTCCAAAAACAACTGTTATCATATCCCCCCTCCCAAAAAAAAAGGGAAAAACTCATTTATGCTCTGTCAGACCGAAAAAATTGATAAGGCACATAAAAACTACAACTAGTTTTTTTATTATGAGTTCAATGCATCCTCTTTAGGAGAAACACAGACACTCCTTACTCATTATTAGAAAATTAATTATTCAGAAACTCTGTGTATAATTATTACTTTGCATTTCCCATCTCAGTTCCGCTACCTCAACTTTAAACACCAAAAGTATCATCTACAACCAAACTCCCCATTACTCCAACTTCAAAAGTAAACAAAGACTTAAAGTAGAGATAATTCTAGAAGACGAGCCATTCTAGCCCTATCTGCATTTTTGAATCATGCCTCACCTTATAAAGTTGACTAGGGATGATAACGAATTGGTCCTGCACCAACCCCACTTGAGGCAAGTTTTAAAAATTACAAAAGCACTCGGGGTGGGTGTCAAGTCCAACTTGGCTCGACCTACTATGATATTATATCTATATATTTTATTTATTATGTATATTTATGTGTTGGGTATTTATATATCTTCATACGATGGATCTTGTGTGTCAATGACCTCACTCTATTGTCATTCCTAATATTGACACATCTATCTATTTAATTCTCATTGTTCCTACTTGTTGAACACCATTCGTACAATCTAAATTTAATTTTCCAAACATTATTATTCTCTTTCACCATAGAAGAATTGTAATTATCTCTGTTGACTAACCTAACTATTTAATCGTGATAGTTTCTGCCTTTTTGACTAACCTATTTAGTCCAGTCACTGACACCTTCTGTGTTATCTGGATTTAATTCACATAATTTTGCAACACCTTGTCGACCAACCTACCTGTTTAATCCCAATCATCCTCTTATTTTTTAGCACCATTTTGTACGGTCTAGATTTAATTCACAAAATGTTACAATTCCCTTTGACCTTATAAAAACACCACTTCCTCATGTTGACCAATATATTCATTTGGGTTGTGTTTGCAACAAATTATACAAATACATAATCACCTATTTTTGCTGAGAGTTAGAAAAAGTAGATTATAATAAAAAATACTTGATATTTGGAAACCATCAAATAATTTACTGTAATCAACAAAAACTCATGGTGATTGGAATTACAATCACCTACTTTTCTTAAAAATAACTTACAGTACCTCATACATAGCTCCAAATTCCAATACTGTTTATGAGATTATAAGCTATTGTTACGTAACCTTGGAGAACTTACAATAAAAGCAAAATTTTCAAAAACTCGAAAACAGCTTTTAGCAACTCAAAATCAAATAAGCGTTTTTCGCAATTAATTCTAAACCCACCTTAATCTTGACCAACCCCATCTTTTTGAAGACCACGTAAATGTGGATTTATTTACTATGTTTGCTGTCTCAATCATGCCAACTATTTCATGATTATATGCTATAACTTCAATGGTAAATGGCTTTATTAATATGAGTGTTTCTTCTCCAAATAGCCCGAAATTTTTGTTATATATGTTCTTATCTATTATTAAATAAAAATATAATCTTGAAGATTGGAAATGTAAAACTTTTGATATTGGTTTCTAAAAATAGTTTTTTCTTATAAATTGAACACTCATTTTGTTTCGGCTCTTTTCGGGCATTTTATTTGGGCACAAAACATTCATCATATTTTGATATATAATTTGATATATTCGCTCCAAAGAATTATTTTCGTTAATTTCTTAAATGTATCATTCCATGATTTCACTAATAGAACTATAACTAATAATAGCTCACTATCTTGACATTAATGCAATAATTTGGATATATAAATGTAGAGTATAATAATATACACAACAAATTTTGACCTGAATATAAAATGGGGGAATTAACTTTTTGAAAAGAAGAAATAACTTATACATTAATAATTGATTTTTTTTTTTTAATTATCCATTTATAACTTCTATATAACAATCAATTTCTCTAAATATTTTTCCTAAAAATACAAAACACACATTACAAAATTTGGTAAGATAAAATAAAAAAAGAAAAAAGAGAACAAATATTTGTATTAATTATTAATTAAAAATAAAAATACCTAGAAGAATATTGTATCTTATAAACTCTGATGAGACAAATAGTACCAGAGTATCATACGAAACATGTAATATACCTTATACAGTCATGAGAAGAGTTCAAAATTTGATTGGACCCCGCGATCACTGGTCGGCACTTCACTTGAGTGTCAATTACTTCGTTTTCTTCAGTGGAGAATAATTCCAAAAAGCATGGAAAATCGTCACCGAGGGCTCCTTCTAACTTCTCTTTCCTGCACTTTTTCACTATTGAGGAAGCATATAGAAATTTCGTGGCCTTTTACTTTCCTTTTTTTTTTTTGGTGTATTATATCCTGTAGCTTCCTTCGTCTCAAAGTTTTCACTAGTATATAAGACTCAGAGTACTCTCTGCTCTTGGGCTTTCTCACTGTGAATGCGTACATTCTTTGATCAATTCTATCAGGTATGATATGATATTAAGCTTGTTTTTCCATTGTATTTTGTGGGTTTCCTTCCGACAGAAGTGATTTTGAGTGGTATTGTGGAATGGTTTCTGTTTGATCAAGCATCGTTTCAAATGGGTATTTGATGTTTTGGTTAGAAATTTTGTTGCTTCTTTGTACCATGTTGTAGTAATCTATAAATGTTGTTTTATCCATTTCTTGATTGTTTGTGACTTTGGGATTCGACAAGAGGACCTCCATTTTTAAATTTATGGGTTTTGAACTGTTAATTTTGAATACTTCCATCTTTTCTTGATCTCATCTGTTTGCGGAGTCACTCTTTGAAAATGATGTTTTTGCTGATTGTTTTCCTAGCTTGTGTAAAATCCATAAATAATATGTCGAATTCTTGATTCATTATCTATTGATGGTTTATGTTGTATTACAATTTCGCCTGCAAATTCGGGTTGAAAAGGTTGTATCTTGATAGACAATGACGATTTTGATTTACTTGAACATAGTGATTCAAGAGAAGAAAGAAAGAAAAAGATCAATGGAGGACATTGACATGATCATGAATGGAGAAAACGAGCAACTTGTCGCAGATCCCGTCCCTTTTGCCAGGAGGTAACTCATATATCCAAATTTAAGATAAAGGCACAACCTTTGTCACACAAGACACAAAAGAAATTGGACAATGTTTCGTTGTTTAGTATTTGAAAAAGTTTTCTTATGCTTATACATGGGTGTTAGTATGCATAATTGAAATACTTGTTTGTTTAAATATCTGCCAGAAAGTTATGCAAATGTGACTCTCCTCTTGTTTACTGAGATAGCCTTTCTTCGTTGTGATTGTAGCTACCAATTGGAAGCACTGGAGATAGCCTTGAAACAGAACACGATTGTTTTCTTGGAAACTGGCGTGGGAAAGACTCTAATAGCAATCATGCTTCTCCGAAGCTACGGCCACTTCCTCCGGAAGCCGTCAGCAAACATTGCCGTGTTTTTGGTCCCAACTGTTGTTTTGGTCAACCAAGTATGTGATTTTCATGTTTTGAGGGTGTCATTCTTCTTCTTCTGTGTGTTTTGGTCCCTACTATTGTTTTGGTCAATCAAGTATGTGATTTCATGTTATAAGGTTGTACTTCTTCTTTTTCTCAGTATATTTTCCTTTCCAACTTCCTACTTAATGTTGTATTGTTGTTATAGTTTTTAACGTATTGTCCTTAAGTTTATTTTTTTGACGATTATCAGCAAAGTGAAGCCGTGATGACGCACACTGACTTGAAAGTGGGAAAATACTATGGTGAGATAGGTGTTGACTACTGGGATGCTGCTACATGGAATCAGCAGAAGGATAAACATGAGGTGTGCTCGACTTTTCTCTTCGTTTATATGTTATACTGTTTGTTCAACGTTAACTGTATGGTGTCTTTAATACTTGCTTGTCATGAAATTGTAGCAATGTACGTATGAATTTTCAGAATAAGTTAATTTTCTCCGCATTACTTATACTCCCGACCTTCTCATTGCATTCCCTATTGTTTGCCTTGAATGATGTTTTCCCGACATATTCTTTTTGGAGAAACCACCTATGATAGTTCAGCATTGTGAAACAAATTGTTTTGTGTTCCAGGTGCTTGTAATGACACCACAAATCTTGCTTGATGCTTTAAGGCACCGGTTTCTGAGACTCGATCATATAAAGGTTTTAATTTTTGATGAATGCCACAATGCAAGAGGCAAACATGCATATGTTTGCATCATGAAGGTACATTAAATCTTTGGTTTCTGAATTTATGTGACAAGTTAACCATTTTTTTATTTTTATTATTTTGGGAGGGTAATAATTTTATTTCTGCAGGCCTCGGTAAGGAAACATGGTTATTCATACAAACATAGATAATATCAGCCTCGCATTGAAACTTGGCCTTTTCTTGAAATATCTAAAAGTTGTAATAATTTGTCTTAAATGTTTGCATTTCAACATTAAAAGAACATAATCTTGCAGGAATTCTATCACCCTGAACTAGAGTCGAATGCTCGTCATCTCCCTCGAGTATTTGGGATGACTGCTTCCCCCATAAAGGCTAAAGGTTGGTATAATGTAACGAGTAGAAATATAGTTTTATTTCTACAATAAGTAGCTGTATTCTTTGATTTTCTCAATCCTAACTTTTCCAGTGGAATTGTTTCAATTTCCGTACAGCTGCAAGTTCACCGGAAGCCTACTGGAAACAGATCAGCGAACTCGAAAATCTTATGAATTCAAAGGTCTTATTATTAATGTTCGACATTGTACTTAAATAATACACTTTAAGAAGTTTACACTTGAAACTCTCTTAATATGTTGTATTCATGCAGTGGCAACTAATATACATATTTCTTACGAATGAAGGTCTTCACATGTGATTCTGATTCTTTAAATCAGTACATTCCAACTTCAACCCCGTACGTTTGGACGTACAGTCACGTGGATATTCCTCACGAGACATTGAAACGTCTCGAACTTGATTTAATCAATTTGACCAAAAAGGTATGAGTTTCTTGGTCAAGGCTAGCATTTTGTTGTTAATTTTTACATCTCGATCTTAAGGGACTGACCGCGTCGATACATTTCTTCAGCATGAACTTTCCCTCAGCAGACCGACTGTTCCAGAATCTGTGGCCAACTCTGCAAAGAAAAGATTAGAGAAACTCTTTTCGACTTTCTTGTTTTGTGTAACTGAGCTGGGAGTTTGGTTAGCTATGAAGGTGCTTGTATATATATATTGGACTGTATGCACGACTTTACGATTTTACGTGATGGATTAGCGTTCTTCTGTTTTGAAATAGGCAGCAGAAGTTTACTCTCGTGAAGAAGAAAACATATTTATATGCGGTCAGATGGATGTATCCAGCAAGAGAATTGATCGAGCTTTCAGCTTAGATGCAGCAAAGGTCTTCTCTGCATACGTGCCATCTGGTACCTCTCTCTTCTTTAGTTAGTCAGGACAATTTTTTGTTTTTGTCCTAGGTTTCAAGACGTTGTATTTGTTCCGTGATTATTTTCTTGCTGTTCGTGTAGGTCCCAAGTGGTCAATTGGTAACGATTTAATGGCTAACATAAGGGATGGCTATCTTACGTCAAAAGTCATGTGTCTTATTGAGATTCTTCTTCGGTACAGGTCTGTTGATTCTAGTTACATACATGAAATCGTAAATATAACTGCACTCAAGAGTTTGAAGCTAAAGCTCCACTTTGCATTTCAGTTTGGCAAAGTTTGTTGATGCGAGAGATGAACCCATGTCAAAATGTCAATAACATATAATTATTCATTTTAGAGCATTATATATGTTTGTACTTTTGTTGAAAGCATCTTATGGTGCCATTTTTATTCGTACAGAGAGAATAAAGATTTGAGGTGCATAGTTTTTGTTGAGAGGATTGTCACAGCCATTGTTATTCGCAATCTGTTGAATGAATTGCTTCCGGAAGTCACTGGCTGGAGGACGGAATATACAGCAGGGAACAACTCCATCTTGCAACCTCAGAGTCGAAAAGAACAAAACGCAATTGTTGGCAAATTCCGTCAGGGAACGGTGGGATTTCTATTTCTATATCGTGATTTATCATAGCCATTTCAAATTTGTTGGCAGTATCGACTTTCATTTTGTGATTGACATTCTTATTTTTAGCTAATGTCCTTGGACACAATACATTTGTAGGTTAACATCATCATTGCAACCTCGATGCTTGAAGAGGGATTAGATGTCCAAAGCTGCAAACTTGTAATAAGATTTGATCCTTCTGCCACCATATGTAGCTTTATTCAGTCCCGGGGCCGTGCTCGTATGCAGAACTCAGAATTTATAATAATGGTGGAAAGGTGACATAGCTTTTAAAAGTTAATGGAACCGAATTATTAATATCAATTTTCTCTTCTTTCATTTTTATAATTCAACAACTAGAAGGTTTAACTTCCAAGTTCAATGTAGTGCTTATATTTTTTCGTTGTTACTTTCCCCTTTTGGCATGATACAGTGAAGATTCTTCCGCCCTTTCTCGTGTGAAGAACTTTTTGGCTAGCGGAGATATAATGCGGAGAGAGTGTATGAGCCATGCTGATCTTCCTTGTGAACCTCTTGAAAAGGATTTGTACGACAAATTGTTGTATAGAGTTACACGCACAGGAGCAATCGTGAATTTGAGCTCAAGTGTACAACTTCTTTATGTCTACTGCTCACAGCTGCCTTCTGACGGGTATCTTTTAGGCACTTCTTGCACTTCACTTAGAATTGATAAAAAGTAATTGACGCATAAAAAATTTATTTGCTTTCTTGTTATGACTTTTAGGTACTTTAAACCATATCCTCGTTTTACAATCAACAAAGTGCTGGAAACTTGTACGATACATCTTCCAAATAGCTGCCCCTTTCGAACTATTACTGTACAAGGCAACAGGAAAATACTAAAGCAACTTGCATGCCTGGAAGCTTGCAAGCAACTTCATCAGCTTGGTGCCCTGTCTGACAATCTTGTCCCAGATATTGTCGAGGAAGAAGCAGAAGCTCAAGATTCTGGTATTTTTCTCATCCTTTAAGTTGGAGAATGTTCTTATTGGGAATTTCTTTTGTTGTGCCTTGAATCTTGAAAATTATGTGTGGTTTAAGATAGTTTCTTTTTGATTTAGTAATAGAAACTGTGAATTGACAGGAAATGGACCATATTTAGATGAACATGCAAAATATTTCCCCCAAGAATTGGTTGGCTCGTGTGTTAATGGCTCAAACATGCAATATCATTGCTATTTACTTGAGCTACAGCCAGACTTTCAATACGATGTCAAGTTTCAAGACATTGTGCTGGCCATTCATATGAAGCTAGATGATGAACTTGAGAAATTGAACCTTGATTTGGATGCTGATAGGGGAAAGCTAATCGTCCGAATAAAACACATTGGATACTTTACGCTGAACTCTGAGCAGGTACCCTGAAAATTTTTAAGCTTATGGTTTAATAGCTAACAAGAAAAACTATTTTCTTCCATTTAATTCTTTTGAAAAACATTGGCTGCAGGTTGCACTGTGTCAGAGATTCCAAAATACTGTTTTCAGAGTTCTTCTTGATCATAACTCAGATAAGATTCATGAAAATCTGAACCAATATTCTCAAGGCAATGGTTCTTATGTATTTAATTATCTTTTTCTACCGGCCCTACGCTCACAGGAAAGTGTAACAGTGGATTGGAACTGCATTACTGGTGTTCATTACCCGGAAAACGTTTCCTTAGGCAAAAACTCTTGTCGTTTTTCGGCTAGAGGTCATGGGCACTATATGCTCACGAAGAATAGTTTGGTGTGCCTCTGTATGTTAGAGAACTCATTGGTGCGTACGCCTCATAATGATATGCTATATTGCATAGATGGCACTTTGCAAGATTTTGATGGTAATTCGCTTCTTGAGCTCGGAGGGGGAGAAATGGTTACCTACAAACAATATTATCAACAAAGGTTCGTGTTTCGTTCTTACATAAGAACTACTGTCTTAGCTATAGTGAAGCTTAGTTTGAGTAATGAAATGCTTCTTGCAGACATGGGATCAAGTTGCAATATGAACGACAAACTCTTCTCAAGGCGAAACATGTCTTCACTGTGCATAACTACCTTGATCGATCCAGAATTCCAAGTTCAAAAGGTTATTGACTACTCACACATATCTGCTTAATTTACTGTGCAAAACATGTTGATATATATATATGTATATATTTGTTTTTGGTGCAGAAGCAAGAAATAGAACTTGTGAGTTGCCACCAGAGCTTTGCTCAATCATCATGGCGCCTATATCTGTTTCGACATTTTATTCTTTTTCATTTCTTCCATCTGTTATGCATCGGATTGAGTCGCTGCTTATAGCTGCCAACTTGAAAAGTATGCATGTGGATCACTGCACGCAAAATGTTGTTATTCCAACCATCGTGGTATGTACTTCTACTGTCTCTTGCATTCAAGCCTGAAAATGTTGTTATTGCTAGTCTTCTTTTTTCTAGCTTTGCAGTATTGGTTTGGTATGAGTGTATCATTGAGTGATATGTGCAACTTTGGATTTTCTAAAACGGGATAACTTGTCTATTAAACGTAAACGAGTTATCTTGGGTTCATGCCTATGTTTCAAAAGTTTTGAGCACTTGTTTTTATATGATCCCTCCCGTTTGATTTGTTCATGTTCATTAGGTTTTGGAGGCAATCACGACAAAAAAATGCCAAGAGAATATTCATTTGGAATCTTTGGAGACTCTTGGAGATTCTTTTCTCAAATATGCTGCTAGTCAACAGCTCTTCAAAACATATCAAAATCGACACGAGGGTCTTCTTAGTCTTAAAAGAAAGAAAATAATCTCCAACCCTGCATTGTGCAAGCTCGGATGTGATCGCAACATTACGGTAGTGGACTTGCAGAATAACATACTCTTCGATACAAGGAAAATTCTAAAGTTTTGCTCATTCTCTTAAAACTTTTCTTCTTACAATATGTGTTCTCTCACCAGGGTTTCATTCGGAACGAACAGTTTGACCCCAAAACATGGATAATACCGGGCACTAATTGTGCAGATCGTATATTAAAAGAAGAGATGCTTTCATCATCCAAAAAAGTCTACGTTGAAGGGATTAGGAAGATAAAGCAAAAGACTGTAGCAGATGTGGTTGAAGCATTAATCGGCGCTTACCTTAGTGTTGGAGGTGAAATTGCGGCTTTGTCCTTTATGGCATGGCTCGGTATTAGAGTTGACCTGGAGCATGTCCCTTATACAAGGAACTTTGCGGTGAAACCAGAGATGTATGTCAATGTAAGAAAATTAGAGTCTCTATTGAACTACTCGTTTCGAGATGCTACGCTCCTCGTTGAGGCACTCACCCATGGTTCTTATATGCTGCCTGAAATTCCAGGATGCTATCAGGTGTGCAACGTTATTCTGGTTTCCTGTGGCTTGCTTCTGTCATTATTACATATAACTACAAGTTTTTACATTGTGAATCAATCATCAAAAGAAGATTTCGACCAAAAATTAGGATACATTCTTGAAAACAAAACTTCCGTAGAATAGAAGTAAATGAAAGGCTTTCATAAAAGTTCTCGTAGAATTCAGAACGAAGTTCAGTCTGCATATGCTAGATCATGAATCAGTACTTGGCAATTTCTAGGAAAAATCCCAATTGTTCGAACTTTCTTTTGGAATGTAATCCAATAGTCCAGTTTCTTGCTTGCACAGCTTAAAAATGATATCACTCTTGAGAGGATTGAGTGTTTCCAATAGTTGGACTCACTAGACATAAGAGAGCACATCATAGATGATGTTGTACTAAGAATTTTATTTGCTAGTCTAGTTAGAAACATCCTAGATGGAACGAACATTAAACTAAGCGAACTACCAGTAACTGTAACCTTGAGGAAGAGGTTCAACCCAAGTTCACATGGAATATAGTAATTACTATAGGTGGAATCAAAGATGCAGTTGAATACAATCCAAAACTATTGATGCATTCAGGTCTACACGATCATTATCTACATTGGCTTTCAAGTCCTTGTGTTGACTTTATTATCATTTTGGAAGTATGATGCCATTTTCATTTTATTCAGCGTCTGGAGTTTCTTGGGGACGCTGTGCTAGATTATCTGATTACGCTGGACCTCTACGAGAAATATCCTCGCCTATCTCCCGGACTTCTTACTGATCTAAGGTCTATGTCTGTGAACAATGACTGCTATGGCCAATCAGCAATTAAGTGGGAATTGCACAAACATATACTTTATAGTTCAATAGAGCTTTTGCAGCAGATACGTCGAGCTGTTCATAGCTTTGAGGAATCGCCCTCAACTTTCGCTTGGGAATCTGAGACTTTTTTCCCAAAGGTAGTGTTTTATGAATGCTGCAGCTTTTAATGTTCGTTAAAGCAACCCTCAACGTAAAGGGTGTCTGGACGAACTTATAAGTTGTTCAAAACATGTTATAAGATATTAAAAGATGTTTGGTAAGTTTCTTTTGAAGAAACGAGCTTATAAATTTTCAAAATGAAAGGATATTATAAGCTCTTTTCAAATTTCAAAATAAGGAATTCCTAATTTATTTTTAAGATGTTAACATGCTCTGATATTTTTAACCTTAATTAATTTCAAAATTGTTGTTAATAATATCTTATAAGGTCCAAAAATATTTAGGAGCTTATAAGACATTTTAAATATGTGTAGCAACACACCCTCTAAATCTTTGTGCATAACATGGCTAGTGGTGCATCTTTTATGTGGTAATGATCGTGCGTCGTCTCTATGATTGCAATAGGTACTTGGCGATGTTATAGAATCTCTGGCTGGCGCGATATTTGTCGATTCAGGGTACAACAAGGATATAGTTTTCAAGAGCATGAGGCGTCTACTGGAACCCTTGGTCACACTAGAGACACTTAAGCTCCATCCAGTTAGAGAATTGACTGAGCTATGTCAAAGGGAGCATTATAGTCTGAAGAAGACTGTGTTTTCTAGCCAAAATGGGGTCATATACTACACGGTAGAAGTTGAAGCATGTGGCGTCGTGCACAAAGAAACACAATCTGTGACCAATAAAAATAAAAAGACAGCCGAGAGACTAGCCTGCAAAGCTGTTTTGAAGCGTCTGAAAGAAAGCATGTCTGCCAAAGCCAACAGGGGCCTCGCTTAATTGCCTTCCGTTCCTCACTTCGAGCTTGTTAAAAGTTGCAAGCATATCTTTCAGTGTTGTTCTTTGATAATATTGCTGATTGTTGAAGGATAAAACTGAAAGATGTGCATTCAATTTGTGGCATATTTTTGAATTATGTGCTTATATTATCTTGTATTGATGAATTATGTACTTATATTATGTGCAATCAATTTGTGGCATATTGATGAATTGCGTGCTTATATTTTCTTATATTGATGAATTATGTACTTATATTATCTGTTTCGATGACAATAAAGCCAATTTGGACATGTTCAAATCAAAGGAGGTTTCTCTTTTTCCATGTATTTTGTTACTTTTAGTGATGACTGTAAGATGAACTGGTTGCAGGAAGTAAGACGAGGAGAAATAAGAGATATCAGCTCCATTTCGACATGTTTCCTAAGTATACTTGATTAACTGCCGGTTAAAAATGGTTACAGAAGTGTCTAGTGTGAGAAAACCGAAAAAGAATGGGATGCCCAAAGCTGAATAATCCTACTTATTTATCCATGTTCATCTCACACTAAGCCATTTAACAACTAGGAAAAGTGACTCAAGTGAGGTGAAAAAAAGAACTAGAGGAAATTGCGTTGACTAAAAGCAATTGAGGAAAGAAGATGGGATCTCATCTCGTAACCCTGTGCTTATCAATCAGGTTAGGTATGGAGATTGTATTACAAGTTCGTTTAACAATTTTTGGCGCAACAAATGCGTTGATCTCTGGCATCATCCTGCTCAAGCTTCTTTCATTTTATAGTCAGGATGTTATAGCAACCCCTACTATTCAGCAAAATCTATTGTGATTGGATGAAATTTACACTATCCCATCTGCCAAAACTGATCCCGTGGGGACGATGATGATGATGATTTCAAAAAAGTGCCAAGAACGGAGATCTACACAAACCAGGTTTTACATTTTTGTAGCATCTCATCATGTGCCGTGATCAGAATATGTACTCAGTGGAGAATGATAATAGTCGACGATTCACTCTACTAAAGCAATTTGCAAATCCTTCTGCTGAGTCCCTCCAACTTTTACACTGTAAAACTATTTCTTTCAAGTCCTTGAGATTGCAACAAGGTGCTCTTCTAGTTCCCCTTTCCTTCATGATATCCTTTGTCTTCGCAACTTCTTCCCATCTACCTGCTGCAGCATAAATGTTAACCAGCAAATTGTAATGTTAATTTTCACCAAACGCACGTCCTTCCTTCTTGCAGAAGGAAATCCTTGATCTCGTGAATTTGTTTATGCTGAAAACCACAAATTACACATCTCACATGAAATACTGAAATGAAGTACCTCGATATAGATTAATTCACCTTGCCAATGAATAAAAAATGAACAAAAATAACAGTTATGCTATTAAACTTGGAAAAGGGCAGTTGTTTGTAAACCAGCGAGGCAATAAGCCAAAGTGAAGGTGTCTCTTTCCACAACCAGTTTGGGGCCAAATCGATTTTATACGTATCACCTATATCCTTGTAAGTGATGCAGACAATAAGCCAGAGACAATAAATTTCAGAACAGACGGCAATACATGTGAATTCCACTAAATTCACAACATCATCACCATCATCACATTTCGAAAGGATGTTTCTTTCTGCTTCTGCTTTTCTTTCATCCTTCACACACACGATAAAGCTATAAATAATCTCTCTACCTTCCGTTCTCCCTCTCTTCTTCATGCATACAAAGCTCACGTGCTCAAAATGCGCCCATTTTAGCAATTTCATTTCATTCCCCATTCAAATACACATAATTCATAATACACAAGCATTGCTTTTGAGGACCTCCAGACAATGTGATAGATGAATCAAATAGTACTCATCAAATTTTAGTTTCCCAAAAACAACATCGATAATCATTTTTATACATCAAATTCCAGTACCATAAGCACAATCAATCTTCACCAACCATCGCAACATATATAAACATATACAGACAAGTACATATTCGCATCTAAGAAGCCATTTTTAAAATTTCCACATCTTTTTTGTAGGATTCTCACAAAATAATCATCAGATACAACGAAAATGTTGCACCCTCAACCAGACTTCACTGGCAATCCACCTTAATTCAAAGAAGCAAGCTTCCCGTGGTGGAGTACAAGGAACCAAACATTCAAAAGTGCTGAGTGTGTGCGTTGGCAAAGTGCAAGGAAGAAGGAGGACAGAAAGAAGACAGAAATATAGAAGCAAGGAAGAAGAGAAGTGCGCGGAAAAGAGAGAGTGGTAGGGAGAAAAAGTGGAGACACAAACTGAAGTCAATATTCATTGGCTGGCAAAATACAAAAGGGGGCGCAATTTATAGAAATGGCCCAGCGTCAATTAATTAATCCTAATCTAAAGGCCCAAACATCCGGCCCAACACATTAAGTCCGCCGCAGAACGGCAGCGTTTTACTTTTAATTTCAAGAGACCTACCCTAATTTTGTGCCCTAATTCCCAATTCAAAAACGAACGACGCCGTTTCAGTAAGTAAAGAAAAGAAAGAAATAACAAAAGCGCTGAGATGATTGTAGCGTTTTTCAGCCAAAAGTTCTCCTTCCTCATCATCAACTCTTCTCTGCAACAGAAAAACAAACAAAATTAGTTGCATATAGTGAGAAAAAAATTACCATGTTTTCTGGCGAGAGCTCGAGCTGGTGAGGCGTTCTCAATTCAGTCAACCTTCTGGCTAAAACCTTAGTACCTTCGTCTTCTTCGTATTTGAGTTCTCATTTGGGCTTAACCTGGTAAGCTCAAGTTCGAATTGGATTAGCCCAATATAACTTGGGTTCAAAATGGAAAATAATTTATTGGATGAGTTGGACTGGGCCAAGGCCCAATTTGTGTACACCAAACTCAAATTAACTAGTATGTGTGGCACGATCTATGTTATACATATATATATATATATATATTTTACTAGGATGGAAAGATAAGGGAATGGGTGTTTCAGATAATACTGAACTCAAGTCATTGACTTAGATAAATTACATTTCTAACTATTTGGGCTAGTGATTGATCTCCTTTATGCTCTAAATTCATACTTTATATATATTTAGAATTTTAAAATTTTTGGTTATTTCTAATAATAATATCTTTTTGATGAATTTATGTATAACATGATACATTTGAATAATAAAAATAAAAAGAATAAAATTAGAAATAGGGGATAATAAAATTAAGGAAAAAAAGGAAGAGATTAATAACAAAAATAAATAAGTTTATGATTATCTTTTAGAATATGGCTAGTTTTGTCTATTCATTTAAAAATGTATTATAGTAACCAGCTAAGGTGTTTATACTTTATAAATAGTGTCAATATTTCATATTTGCACCACTTAGAAAATTTCCAACATTTTAATTGCAAAATAAAAGCATGTCACACTTCTTCAAATTAACAATGGTGACCATAAAGGGATGGAAGTATACCTTAAAAGTAACTAGTTGTTGAAGTTTCTTGAGAAAGCACAAATTCTATAGCTGATAAGATATTAACAATAATAATTTTAATATGATTAAAATTAAAAGAGTATGTTCAAAGTTTAGAA
>JACFYI010003744.1:761600-791460 GCA_014898755.1 Handroanthus guayacan
CGACTCACAATCCAATGAAGATACACTGTGAAACTGTGGACATAACTTCTTTAAAAGGAACTAACCTTGTGTGATACCATGTAAAAGGAACTAACCTTGTGTGATTTTTGTGTGTCCTCATCATCCATGACACCTCCAACGTATATATGCATATTGCAATGTTATAAGAAAGGAAACAAAGGAAAGATCCCTATGATCTTTCCCCACAAATCAGCCCCATAAATAAGGTATATTAGCCATACCATATATACATCAATAACACTTATAAGCTCTCAAAATGTTTTAAAAAGCTTGTAACCTCACGGAAATACCCTCTAGTACAATCTTTAAGCATAAATAAGCACTTCATGTGTAAATTCATGCTCAGCATTCTCGACCCACGAATTGTATATTTTACACAGAGAAACTTAGATCGATGTCAGTACTAACTATATGAGTATCTTCCACAAATTTCTGTATCATATTTTCTTTAAATTCTTTTGATAAATTCCAGTGCAGGATTGGGCTGACATGCTTCTCAGGATGTACTTACGGTGGGGCGAAAAACAGAAGTACAAGACAAAAGTGGTCGAGAAGTCCATGGGAGAAGAAGCTGGGATCAAGTCAGCTACTATCGAAATAGAGGGTCGATATGCCTATGGATATTTGTCGGGTGAAAAAGGGACCCACCGTATTGTGAGACAGTCCCCTTTCAACGCCAAAGGTCTTCGGCAGGTAACCTAAGAAGATCGTTTTCAGTACTTAAGTTTTTCCATCCGATTCTTGGGTTATTTCCTTAACGATTTCTTGCAGACGAGTTTCTCTGGTGTTGAAGTCATGCCTCTTCTTCCAGAAGAGTCGATGGATGTTGAAATACCAGAAGAAGACTTGGAGATAAGCTTTTCCAGAGCAGGAGGAAAAGGTGGCCAAAATGTTAATAAAGTTGAAACTGCAGTTCGAATTACTCATATACCGACTGGAGTTACGGTTCGTTGCACAGGTTAGTTTCATACTACTATTCATTGATCTTACCAGTATTTTGTTTGTCTATCTTACGATGACTTCATTTGTGAAGCTATTTTTTTGTCGTTCTTCTTTCCATACGCTTCATTTAGTTAGACATGAGCTTGATGATTGTGTAATAAAGATACCAGTTAGTAGTGACTGTCTGACTGATTTCCTTATCCATTTTTCTACTTGAAATTTTCACTCCAGGCATTGCTTTTCTTTATGTTACTTCAAAAGCAGCTGCTTCAACATTGACCACTTGAATTCGTCATAATATCTCCTCTGATTCGACTTATGTTAAAAGTTAAGGAGAACATTGTTTTTCTTTGTGCTACTTCGGAAATAGTTGCTTCAGCTTCAGTGACTTGAATTTGTCCTACATCTCCTCTAAACGAAACCATTGAAATTCTGAAAAACGTTAAATTTAGCTGGCTTCGTTTCTGTTACTTAGGAACCAAGTGCTTTAGCCACTCAACTTTGTCATGTATGCCCTCTAGATGACACCGTTGAAATTCTTGAAAACATTATCAAGCTATAAAATGTTGATAAAAACATTGCTTTTCTTTTTGTTGCCCTGAAGGTAGCTTATTCATCTCTAAAATTTGACATATATCTAATCTAAACAGTGCCATTGGAATTGCTGAAGACGTACAATTTCGACTTTCATATGCGAATCCCATGATCATCTATCCTATCTGCTTTTTACCAGCATGAGAACAATGGCAAGAATTTCTTCCTATTGAACAGTATTTTTGTCAATGATTTTCAGAAGAGAGGACTCAGCTAGCAAACAAAATCAAAGCGTTGAGCAGACTAAAAGCAAAACTACTAGTGATAGCTGAGGAGCAAAGGGCATCTGAGATCAAGCAAATAAAGGGAGATGCTGTCAAGGCAGAATGGGGCCAACAAATACGTAACTACGTGTTCCATCCGTATAAGTTAGTGAAAGATGTACGTACCGGACAAGAAACCTCAGACATTGCTTCTGTAATGGATGGTGAGTTAGATGCCTTCATTAAAGCTTATCTTAAGTACAAGTACAGCACGTCAATGCCAACTACATAGGAGATCAGTCATATTCATAGTGTGGTCTCGGGTTCTTGTTGTTGCTGTATTCTCTTCTTATGCATATGCATACAAGTACCTATAGAAATGCAAAAATTATCGAAAGGAATTCTTGTTTAGCATTGCTGAAGTTTGAAATATCAAGGCATATGGATTCTTGAATCTTGGCTGTTTTCATGGTGGAGTTCTGTTTGTTTCGAATAATTGGAGCAAGAGCCTGATTGGCTGAATTGAATCAGTCAGACGACTGTTGTATAGGAAAATGTTTTCTTTAACATATATTATGAGCAAACATCGTAAGAACCTAGACGACAGATGCAGAAAGATCATCAGATCAGTTACTACACGTTGAAAATTTCACCTCAAGTATGAATATTTAACAAGAGCAAATCTCTAGAGGCTTAAAATGGCTTCCAAGATCAACAAAGCTGCTGTAAAATGAACAAGATGTTCATATGGTGCATCAAGCGAGGGAAGATGTTTATTAACAACCAAAGAGATCCGGAACCATTTGCCGTTTGTTTTCTTCCTCATTGTAAGAGATGGACTCTTGTACGTGTCTTATATATAACTTCACCGTGTTTCTTCATGGTGTCTTCTTTTTCCCGAAAAGCAAGCTCATTGAGTATGCGTCCCCCCTTTCAGCCGCAGCAGCTACCCGTTTTTCCCCGATCTAAAGCCATTTGCAACACGAAAAGATATAGAATGAGCCGATACCAGGAGTCAGCTTTGATCAGAAGTTAAATACCCAAGGAAATAATAAATAATTGGTTGCAAATTGCAGATATGATTTCAGGCCACGATGGCTAAATAGATAACGATACCTTATCCATGAGCCAGTATCCCACTGTTGGCATATACTGCACCAGGTACATGACAGCCAGCACAGGCTACACAAGAAGAAACCGAGGGGAAAACAAATGAGATAAGAAAAAGAAAATTCACAGATTAGTATCCAAACATACTTTAGAAGATAACAGTAGGTTGAAAAGTGGTGTTAGCAAACAAGAAGAACAAAAAATACAAAAAAAGATGCTTTGAACAGAAGAGCTTCGTATTAAACCTTTTGTTTGGACCATGGATTTTAGTGAGGAAAACGTTATACACGCTTAGAATAATGTAACTTTGCACCTTAGTTTCTTACATTGTCTTTGTCCTCTCATTTTCCTCACTGAATACTTTGATCCAAACATAACATGAATGAAACACAAGGAGTTCTTCAGTAGACAAAAAACAACTGGCTCGACGTCTCAATGGGCTAACCTGATAAGATATCCATGCTTCCTTCAGACCATAGCTTGCAGCGATTATTGTGAGCTCTGCACATCTCTCTGATGAGACACGTTTCTGGAAATAAACTAGTGAACTTCAGTAAGCGACTTGTTTTTCAGTAAAATGCTTAATGTCACAGTTTCTCCAACATAGAAATATTATGGGAAGATTCAATGGGATCTACCAAAGCATTGTTCATTGCATTGGGCATTAGTGCACAGCATAACGATATTATGACACCATGGGGATCCATACCAAACATATAACACATAAAATTATAGTTGACGTCAACATATATTGTTATCTCACGGTTATATGCAGACAAGAAACCTACAAAAGGAAATCACATGGTTGTGGTTTTAACCAGGTCTGTCGCGTCTTTTTCTTTCTTTTTTTTTTTTTCTTCGCCAACAATGAGTCAAATCATTATAAAAGTTACCCAATGAGGAATATATGAACCTTAAATGATTTTTCCTTTTCGCCTTTTACCTCGGAAGAACCTTTCTGTCCTGAGGTACTTGCTTCAGAGCTAGTTGAAGTCTTCACAGGCCCTGGACAAACAATAGTTACCTTGATCCCTCTTCGACAAAGCTGAAATCACAAAAGATAAGCCATTACAGAAAGATTTAAAGAGTAATTTTCAAACAGTCAATATTTACAAGTTACCAATTTTTATGCCCGTCTAAATTTGAAAGATGGAGAAAGAAAGTTATGCATTTGCATCCTAAACGGTGAACAGCACATACTTAAAGTAAGATAGTTAAGAAGTACTTCGAATTAGTTCATAGGCTCAAATTACCATTTGCTTGATAAAAAATTTAGTGTGTTATAAGGGCAAGCCGTACCTCAGATCGCAAGGTATGAAAATAGCCATTAACAGCAAATTTCGAGGCGGAATACACTGCCTGACCAGGTGCAGGTGCCTTTCCTGCTGCACTGCTCATCTAAATACCAAAAGCCATCAAATTAAAGAATTTAACAAGGCAAAAATGATTCAACTTTAAATTAATATTTCTGTACACAAGAAATGTTAAAATCAATAAAAAAATTATTGATTTAGATTTGATTGTCCAGCGAGCCAGTTCCAACCGCATATGATTGATCAACTCAAGTATGTAAACATGAAGCATTTCATGAATCAATCACGAAATAACATACCACAACAAAATGTCCTCCTCCACGTTTCAGCATGTAAGGTGTCAGGAGTCGCGTCAGAGATATTGGCCCCATAACATTGACGTCAAAAGTCGCCTAATAAGAAAGCAGATTAATCAACTTAATACTTTCCTTAAGTGCTTCTTATGAAACAGACAAATGACAACTCCAATTATAATTATCCTCTACACATCCCATTTTATAAGTTACAAGCAGCATTTAAAAGAAAACTTCATCAAGCACCATATTTGTAAAATCAGTTTTTCTAGGTTCCCAATCAGAATATAAACTAGACCGAGTCCATCAACCTGAACAGACGAATTGAAACATTCAAACATGCATAACAGGTACAATGGATATTTGTGACTCTTTAGCAGCACGTGATACCTTGAGACTTTCTTCTGTCACGTCTAATGCCGTTGATTTCTGAAAGATGAATAAAGTCAAACAACCAGCTCAAAGCAAATACTCATTAACATAAAACTTCTAATAAATAGTCAGTTTTATTGAACTGTTCTTCTATACATTGACTACAGCAACATGCATTTACTTACAGGGCGCTCATATGCTGCATTGTGGAACATGTAATCCACACCGGCACCCCCAAAAAATGATTCTGCTTTCTGTACTGCCTCTCCCAGATGTTCTTCCCCCCGACTCAAATCCAAAGGCAAAATCATCACATTGTCCGGTGCATGTTTTCCTGGCTTAGCATCAGAAAATCAACATAAGGAAACATCTATAAAAATCTGCATGTATTTATAAGACAGCATAGAGATTGCTGGCAGAATCACAAACCTGTCAGCTGCTTCTTAACACGTTGCAGTTCCACTTCATTTCGAGCAGAGATAATGAGCTTTGCACCCAAACTTGCAAGTTGTTTCGCAAGCACTTCCCCTTATGTTAGATACATCAAGATTAAACAAGTCAATGTTTCAAAAGGTAAGGAACAGTGGTGGATGCTGAAAATTAATACATACGCTTTCAGAAATGCAATTATCTCTCTCAAGACCAAGCAGATGGAAAAGTAGTTTTAGCATTTTCAGTCTAACCAGTATTCACCAAATCAGCATAAAGTACACCTGGATTCTGGACATAATAAACTGAAAATTAAGCTTTAATCTAACACAACTACAAATGGAAGCTATCATTGCCATGAAGTTGGAAAAGCTAGACACCATCTTAAACTTATCCAATCGAATAATCTAGAACCTACCGAGTTTAAAAACAATTTAAATGCAGGGAAATTATTTCTTGCAAAAGATATAGAAGGAGGATGCCCCGTTTAGTTAATAATGATCATGACAAGGAACTACAACAAGGACACATAACAAGTGACATTATACTATATTATAAATATTAACCCAATATTATATTGCCATAGTATGATAATAACGAGAGATTATGGAACCACAGCAAGGCTTTGCATGCCTCAGTGAGAAGGCTGGAAGCAAAGAAAATTTTGATTCTTGCAGCCACAACACACAAATTCTCATTCACATCCATGGAAGAATGTTAAAGTGCAAGAAAGTAACAAAATAGATGAAATACTACTATTTCCAACGATCACAACAAGGATAATAATTCGAAGAAACTGATACAGTAAAGCACATACCAATACCACGGCTGGCTCCCGTAATCCAAATAACCTATTGATTCATACAAAAAATAACTGTCAGCCCCAACAAAACAGAAAATCACCACCACGTAATATCCAAGAATTTGAGCGAACAGAAATTTTCCGGACCTTATCCTCAATTTCTTCGCGCTTCACGTGCTTTTTGGACAACAACGTGAGATCCCCTGATACAAATTCCATCAAGAAACAATGCTATATTTTTAGGGGGAAAAAAAGCAAATGAAGCATGAAAAGATCATTCCGCATCAAAAAGCAGTAAAGATACATGGATGATTAACGAAATGTACCATCAGCTTTGAGGAATTTGAAGAAGAATACGATGACAAAACCTATAAATAACGAAGATAATATAAGGGTCAGCATTTATTTTCTTCCTTTTAGCTTGGATTTTCAGTTTCAGAGCAGAGCTATGGTCTTCACTCTTCTTTTTAGCCTGGATTTATAGTTAGAATTTGCGGAAAGAATAAAGGAGGCGGCTCGATAGGAACTATGATGCGACTTTTTCTGTATATTTTTTTGGATGAGGAAATAACTAAAATGCGACTTTACGCTTACGATGAGTTTAAGAAGAACTCGCATAAAGGGGCCAGGTAAATTGCTTATTCTTTTTTAATTTTTGTTCCTCTTTTCTAATTATATAAAATTAAAAAGTTGTTAATAATTTCTCAATATAAAAATGTTGTAAATTTCATTAGTAGTATCCAAATGTGTATACTAATTATAGTAACACTTTTCCAAATGATAATTTTATTTTCAAATTATACTAATTTTTCATTAAAAGAAATAGACAAAATGAGCTTAGATCGATAAAATTATTTAAATTTAATTTGATTATTAACTTAATTAATTTGAATATTCAATAACTTTGTATCTTTCATAAACGTTCGAACGTAAACATTATCTATTTATTTATAACTATCCCAACACCAAATTTCAAATTAATATAATATATATACACGTAATTTAATATTTTATTCCCATTACTATAAAATTTATTAATAATTTTACTCCACTACTATAAAATTTATTAATGAAATGTTTTATATAAATTTGGAGTCCAATAGATTAATTCAATTTTATGAATTTTATTTTTATTTAAAAAAAGGAAAGAAATAAATTATACATAAATTGGTATATAAAAATGAAAATAAAGGCCCAATTTCGTGAAGTTTCTCTCGACTGAAAAACCCCAGCTTCTCTCTCTGTCTCTTACGCACAACAATGGCGGCGAGAAATGCCCTTCTCAGGTACCTAAGGGTGAACGTAAATCCCGTTTTGCCGCTTCAAAACCGTAGAGCAACGGCCGGTGGCTTGTCGCAGTTCATCAGACGTCACTTTTCTGTGGAAGCTAGGGGCACGTTCCTCGACAAATCTGAGGTCACCGATCGTGTCCTCAATGTTGTGAAGAACTTCCAGAAAGTTGACCCGTCTAAGGTAACCCTATTGTTTATTGGTTTTTCCATTTTCCCCCCCATAAAAATCTGTACTTTGTCGGTGCTTTGGAGTGATTTAGGTGGTTGGGGAATTTTTTACGATTGTTGGAGATAATGCTATTTTGTTGAGTCATTTAGCTGTATTATTGGGTGCGTTGTGTAATTTTGATAGTTATTTCATTTACGTTCTGCATTTTATCGTACATGGGAATTTAAGATGCAAGAAAAATGGTTATCTCTAGGTAAGGAACAATTCTTGATATTTGCTTCTGATACATGTTGAAGATGGTGTTCATGTGGAGAACTGCAATGCCATGCCAATGCGTAATGATTCTAATGCAAGATAGAGTCTTTTGTATGGCAGCTTTTCCTCCAAAGTGCTGTACCATTTGGTAGAGCGCATTTGTCTCAAAATTTTGGCTGGATAAAAATATGGCACAAAAAAAGTCGAATTTTTTGTGATTATAGTCTCTCTTATAAGATAGATATTAAAAGGATGAGTTGCTAGTTTGAGAAATATATTCCATGTTCTCACTGCAATTTTATAGAGTCAATTGCAAGTTTGCCTTCATAAATCCTTTCTGTTGGTTCTTTCAATGAGTTTATAAGCATGTAAGATGTAATTTTGTTACTCGATCGCATTCCTCTTCCACTTACTTTTTCCTCTGATGGACGTATTATAATTTGTATCAGATTTCGTGTACTCTTAAGAACAGTACGAATATGAGCTCTAATATAGAGAGATAATAAATTCCTGTCAAAGTGGAAGAAACTGAATCAAGAATCCAAGATGAATTACTTGACCTTTATTATCTGTGTAAGTGTCACTTTGTCAAGGATAACAGATATTCCTCTGAACAAACGTAAAAAGCCGATGTGACATGAAAAGCATTTGTAGTGTTTCTTACATTTTCAACTCTTTGCGAAGATGTTACTTCAATTTTTTATTTCATGCATTTGATACTGATTTTGCTTGATATTTAAACACAATTTGTAGGTTACTCCCAATGCTCATTTCCAGAATGATCTTGGGCTAGATAGTTTAGACACTGTGGAAATTGTGATGGCTCTTGAAGAAGAGTTCGGTTTTGAGATCCCAGACAATGAAGCGGACAAAATCAACTCCATCAATCTTGCTGTCGACTTCATTGCATCTCACCCCCAGGCAAAATAGATAATCAATGCAGCTTGCTGCCTTTTTTCATTCCTTCTCCAGCTAGCCATGCAAGGACTAGTTGTTTTTATGTTTGAAGGTCTATCTTTTATGAACAAGAATATCATTGCAGGTTGGAAGATCATAATCTTACGTTGCTAAACATTTTTATGGATTCTTGCCAAAGTGTATTTTGCTTATTACGAGCTATTTTGCTCTTCTGCATAATTTCTGGTGACAGAAACTACAATAGAAGTTCAATCATAATGAGGTCGATCTTTTAAGACGGAAGTGGTTTCCTTTCTCATCCTTTTTGTATCATTAAGTACTAGATTTTTGCCGAGTTCTGTCTCTGATGTGATGAGACAAGATCGATTGGTAGGAGACTTCGATTTGTTATGGAAGGTTGTGGTCAATCAAGAATACTTTTTGGAGATTATAATGAAAAACAAGCCTATAGTCTGACCGAAGGCACAGAATAATCGGAAACTCATGAGGGATTTGTCTTCAGCTGGTGGATGCGATCATTTGGGATATATAACTACGAGGCCGCCATTGATGATTGCTTATTAGGAGATGCTTTCGTTTTTCTAATAAACTAAAATTTGTGAATGCTATTGCAAAATTTGACGTCTGGAAATAAGATGACTTCTCTTTCCCCCCGGGATGAAGAATGGCGTTTTATATTCAAAATCATACTAAAATATTGACGGGTGAGAACATATTTTGATATTTTTAAGATTCATTTGCTGTGTAAGATAGGATTAGATGCAATTGATAAAGTAAATTATTTATTTTTTAAAATACATATTAATATAATCTGATAATGTGTTTACTTGCATGGATTAGAAATTTGGATATTTCATATATTATCTAATTCATTATTTGGTTTATAGGATTGATTCTTGAAATACTTGATAAAATATCATAATTGGTCTTCATATTTTATTATAATTTAATTTTAATTTTTCAAGAATAATTTTGTCTATTTCTTCATTGCTCTTAAATATTTGTAATTTTTGAATTATAGATCTGACTTGTAGAATGTGATTTATTATCCAAGAGTAGTTAAGAGTTAGGGATTGAACTATTTATTAATCATAAACCCTAAATATATCAACCAATATAGATTATAGATTAGTCCCATGTAATCCGTTCAACCAAACATGCCCTAGTGGTTGGAAAATAGAAAATAGCCATTAAAAATAAAATTAAAAGTTAAAATGAACCATTTCCCGGATGGATGCCCTTAGGATTCGCATCGAAGTCATGATAGTTCAATGACAACTTTTAGTCCATTGAATTGGTTTATCACTAAACAAATAATAATAGACAACAAAAAAAAAATACTTTAATAGAGCACAACTATTGGTTAGAACAAACAATTTTGAGCTGGAGCATCCTCATTCCTTTATATATCGAAAATGGTGGATGTAAAACTCCACAACCAATGCTGAAGTCCAATACATGGAGGATCTACTTCTGTATAAAGTTCAGCTACAATCCCATTGACAAAGAACCACTCAAGTAAGTGGCCTATCACAAGTGAGCTCAGCCTGCTGCATAGGCGTGGATATCACAAACACACGAAGGAGCTTGTATAAATAGACATATGCTTCCTTCCCAGAACTTCTACTTCAAATTATGACTGATATGAAAGAATAATAGAAACAATGAAAGATAGCGTCTTTCAAAGGACAATTATTTACATACGGTACTAATACATGTGAAGATCTCTTATTTGCTTCAAGAGCTAGAAGAGATGCACAGCAATTTTTCACATCACTATTCTGAAGCTTTACTGGTGATGACAGAGGCATAATTAGCTATTGTGGATTCTGGTGATTGCCGAAGCTGTGCTATTAGAGGAAATAGTTCTGATGAGCGAATCAATTGCCTGCATAGCGGATATGCACACATCTTCACCAGTGAAAACAAGGCTATCCTTAGAGGTGACTCGTTTATGGCTTCATTTCGTGGGTTCAATGCCACAGTGGAACAATCTGCCACCACCTTTAGCAATGCCTGAAATGATCACAAATTCTCCTTTTAAGACAAATGCAGAAGTATACTGTGTAGACATAATTTCAGGAATCATCAAGAGGTGAAGTTAACGACAGACATAATTGTGTGACAGATGCAGAACTTCAGGATATTCTATTTCCTTTAAGTTTCAACATCATGATGTTATTCAAGAATACAAGTGATCATGTTTCTTTCAACTACTTCGTATTTCGTTGAAAAACCCTGAAATTAATACAAAATGAGAAGTCAAATCAACATCTTCCCCTTACGGTCATTTTTTCTTTCTTTTCCTATTTCCTCCTTTCTTTCTTTTTTTATTTCTTTCTTTTTTTCTTTTTTTGGTTGTTGTGTGGGTGTGTGTGTGTGGGTGGGGGAGTTGGAAGGGGGGCAACACCATCATCAGCACTAAGTTCAAGTGATGATCAAAGAAGAATAACGAACCTGCATGGCTCCTTTGGAAACTATGTCTTCACAAAGCCGGCTGGAGTTTCGAACTAGATTGCTAAGAGCACCAGCAGCATTTGCTTTAGTTTTGTCTTCCTCTTCTGCAAGCAGCAAACTCTTTAACTGAGGGATGGCTCTTCTGAGTTCATCATATAGCGAGTCATTATGATAAGCAGCATTTCCAACCTACAGACAGATATTTGTCATCAACTTATCTACTCCAAGATTGCTTCATCACAATCAACTCGAGACATAACTTCGAATTTATGAAAGAGAATATCACCACAAATGGATTATATATTATAGCAAAACTTACAGCAAAACAAGCAAATTTCCTCGTCCTTTTGTCAGGATCAGCACATCGATCAATAAGAAGACCAACGATATCATGTTTTGCCTTCAAAATAAAATAAAACTGTCTGTAAGTTATGGAGTTGATGCGATCAGACAATGACAAAGACCAATTTTAGCAGTCTTTCCTGAATTCACCATACAGAATCAATAATGGGAGTAGCCGTGTGTAGAAACTACAAATCAAATATCGTCATAGGAAGTAAGAAGGGAGTTATTGTTGTCATCATGTGTTCTATACCAGTAAATTATAGAAATAGGAGCTGTGGCGGCACATGTTTCCAATAGCACTGCAAGTCTGGGAACGCACATAAGGATCTACGTGTGTGAGAAAGTTCTTCAGATCCTCCAGGATATCCGCTGCATCTATATTTTCATAAAATAGCTGCATGCAAATTTATGTTAGGAAAAATGCAATTCAGCAGCTTCAACAATGCAATAGATCTGCTTCAAAAATGCAATAGAAAGCATTTCCAAAGAATCACAAGAGAAATAATTCTTTTGGTAGAATCAACCATGAAAGCAATGTGTTAGTATTTTGGTTATGTTAAGAGTCCAGTATGCCAACCATATGGTGTTAGGATTCTAGTATTTCAAGTATTTTGAGATTGCACTTAATTCCTATTTCTCCTATATCTATAATTACACGACATGGGTTCACTCTTTTTCAAACAATAAAACTATTCTATTTTCTTCTACACAATGTCTGTTTCCAAAAGATTATTAAGGTGGTGAGTCTTCAGAGTAAGAACTAAGAAGATTATGCATTTTCAGGCTCACGAACAAGCACAATGATGGAGTCATTGGCATGATGCAGTTAAAATACGCCATTAATGGTAGTTTGACAATATATAAAATCTGAGTGTAAAACATTCTATGCCAAAATGTAATTCAGTAGCCCAACACAATTTTAAACCACATTTTATAATAGAATACGTGAACAGAAATCATGCAATTTGAAGTATATCATAGCCATACCTTGTCCATTCGAGCTAAATCTGAAACGATGTTAAGAAAATCTGTGGTGACTTCCTTAGGGCAAGAGCTATCAAGCAACCTTTTTACTCTGGTTGGATCCAGTAAGCCTTTGCCTACAAGTTGAACTGCCAATGGTTGTTGGACAGATAGTTTGGCAATAAATGCAACTGGCCTACCCATATCTTTTGACTCCATATGGTCCAAGCAACGGAGAATCATTGCTGGCACTTCAACCTATAAATACAGAAGTAACTAGAGTTAACAAGCAAACAAACGTAATGTGTAACCTCAAAGCTATGTCATACACTTGAAATTGTTTTAGTTAAAGAAAATGAAATCATTCATTGCATCAATTGTTTATAGCTTAAAAAATAAAAGCATGAAATGTTCAATGCATCAAGAGAAACACCAAAAAGGTTTGGCACATGGCACCATCTGCCACATTACAATGTTTACAGCTAATCTGCATTTTGTAATTACAGGTCAAATAGGAAAATGGAATCATGTGGGAAGCTCCAATCTTATGTTCTATAGCTCTCTTTCTCCAATTTGGGTTGTCAAGTGAAAGTCGCTAGCCTAAAAAGAGAAATCTGCAACATTCAGAGTCCAAATTGTCCATTATCAAGCTGATCATGTAATGTGACAAACAACAGTCCAACAATCTAAACTCACTTCAGACTTTGTAGAAAGTGGAGGTCACATTTGCAGTTAGAAATATAAAGTGACTATATTGTGTGCGCCTATATTATGCAACAAAGAGTAAAGGTAAGTATAAAAAGATCCTGCAAGGTACCATCTAATAATTGAAGTAGAAGAGAGACGTCAGTAAGACAGTAACAGACCTCTTGAAGAATCTGAATATACTTTTTCATGTTTGTCTGTATTGTTTTCATCATGTCTTTGTCTTCAGCACAAACCTTCCCACCAGGAGAACCCATATTCAGAAGAAAACCACTGCTCACTGAAGCATTAGCAGACGGTAGACCAGGTGCACTCTGTACAGCTACAAAAGGAAATGCTAAGAGGTCAATCACTGCATTGATTATATCTCGCACGCCATATTTCCCTCCACCAGGTCCAGTCCAGGACCGGACGAGCTTAAGATACGCACTGGATATTAGATCAGTGATGCACTTGATGTGTTCTGTCCTAAGCAAAATCTGACGGAATGTTGAAACTCCACCAGAGAGGCATTGACCGATCAAAGAAATAGTCCATACAACCCCAACAGGTGACAATCCAATTTGATCTTGTGAGCAGAGAGATCTTTTTTGAGAAGTATTTGAGTTATTGTTAGCCAATAAATCAATAAGAAGCTGCGGAGCACCACTTGCACACAGTTGTTGCACAGCCAGAGGCCCTCCCCAGTTCAGTCTGCACTCCAACAATCCAACAGAGCCATCCCTGATGCCATGCCGGCAGGGAAGCATCCCCTTCAGCATGCTAGGGTTCAATACATTTTCATCAGTTGCTGGACCTCTGAGATTGTCACACAGAGTTGCTGTTCGTGGAATTAAAGGAAGAGCTATCTCTGAGATGGCACTTTCAACCAAAGTTCCCTTCTCAAGAGACAGGATGGATGCCAGAGCTAGCATAGCAGCTGCACAAGAAGGTTGTAATGAGGATTGCATTCTTTCATCTGAAGAAAAATGGTGTGCAAGGATAGAGAGCCGAGAAAACTGTTTTTTTGAAGATGATGTCAGCATAAGCAATGCGGACTTCCTTCCAGATGATTTTAGGCACTGAGCTACTGTGGCAAGAACAAGACATGAGTGCATAACCAAGGCATGTGCATCCATGACTTTGAGTTTTGAATTATCTGCTTCTGCATCATTAGTTTCTTTGTTTGAAGTAGCGCAGAATGATAGTATGGAGAAGATCTCTGAAACAATCGTACCATCTCCACCACCACTTACAACTGTAGTCACAGGTAGTTTGCTTGGTAACCCACAGAGAACACTTGTAATAACTTCACTATGCATGCAACATCTCAAAATAAGCTGCAATGCCATACATCAGTCATTTATTTTCAGGGTAAGAAACAATGCCTAATAAAATCACATGAGACTAAACAAAAAGAGTTGCATGAGAGTCAGATCCATAACTACACAACTTAGATACATGAACTTTGTCGTAGAATAGAAAGTAACTGGATGAACCTCCTGCTGCTAAGAAATGATGGACATCTTACAAGAAAAACATCAAAATAGAATGGATACCTGCAACCCAGCAGAGAGACCAGCCTCCTGACGTTGGTGAAGACAAAAATAGATAGCAACCTGTATGGCTTTCGACTTGAGAAATGCTTTTGTGATTACATCAGTGACTTCTCCTAAATTTGTTACATGCAATGGTCCCTCATCCCCGTCCTTAATGTCAAGTTGAACTAGCGAGTGGCTCCGCAAGGAGTTTAGTGGAAATAATGCACTTCCTTTCATGGAGAGGAGTTCAAATGCATCTATGAGTGACCATATTCCCTTGCAGGCTTCGCAAGCAGCTCTCAACAAATTCGTGGAGCCTGATATGAGACTCAAGCCTGATGATTCCAAGCACAAGCACAAACAACCCAGTACACCTGAAGACTTAGCATGGTCCAAAATTTGTTGAACATTCTTATTTACCAGTAATGGAGCTGAAGCTGCCTCAGGATTTGAAGAAACTGTAGATGCTCTGAGAGACTCTGCTACTTGAGATAACATGGCTGTAATACATGAAGTGCATTCATAAAGAACTCTTCCAGACATTTCGTCACTACCACCTGCAACCTGAAGATTTTTAACAATGAGAGGTTAAAGCAAATGCATGCAGTATTTCCAGCAAGAAAAAAGCAAATACAAAGCAATGAAACTAACCTGTGAATATAATCCAACTATGGTGACCCAGTGCCTGAAATAAGTATCACCAAAGCTACCTCCACAGTTGTCTAGCAATCTTTTCACAATTGAGAAGCTCTGTAAAGGAATTAAAAGTATATTAAGCAAAACATGCATAATGGGTTAAAACTATATGATCCTTTTTGAGCGTCTGGATTGAAGTTCAAAAAATTATCGTTGCAGCACACATGTAATTATAAGGATACCTGCAAATCACACATAATCAAAGATATTGTGACAGTAAAGAATGGTAATGATATACCTTTGCCATCAAGTCGTTTCCATCAGATGCTTTTAATCGAACTATAGCAGAAGTGAAGCCAAGAAGTCCACTAATTATTTCATCCAGAATCCCTCTTGAACTGATGGCACCCGCAGCTATTAAATTTGATAGAATTCTCAGTGACTGGTTCAAAGTAATAATATCCTGATCCCTGTAATAGAAAAGAAAGGTAATTTATGATCTTCAAGAAACTGGCTCACAATGAAATAGTTATAGGAGAAATTTCTATATGAAGAAAAATGAAGTAAAATATATATTAAAATAGCAATTAACATGCATTTTATATTGGATGTTAGCAACACACAGCTTCATTCAATAAATCATTAATTAAAAGGTAGGACTGCACTGAGAAAAAAATTTACCTGCAAGAGTTCTGGGATCCATTGCAAAATTTTTTAAGTGGTATCAGTATAGCAGCCAGTGCTTCATTATCTTGACCAATTATTTTTGCACCCTTAACGGTGCGGGTATTATTCTCCAACCGGTCCAGCACTTGGCAACCTGTACACAGAACAAGGCTGTTCAGTACTTGTAACCCCATCCAGCAAAAATCAGTAAACCATAATAGGGAGAGGGAGAGAGGGGGATAGGGAGAACATTCTTCTTTTAATACAGACAGGTCTAGTGGAACCAGTAAGAATATAACAGATGAAAGATAAAATATTTTGGGTCACCGATCTTATGTTGCAAAAGATAAAAGTTTCAGAACTCATATGGCAAACAGAACACCACCACAATATTTAGGAATGTAAAGGAAAACTACACGCAAAGAAGGAGGAGGACAAAGAGTAGAAAGACACGAGGATGTACCCAATCTACTGAGGGATAAAAACAGCAAAGCCATATCCATTCTTAGCGAAACCAAGGAAAGTAAAAAATAACAAAAAATTTTGTGAGATTATATGAGGATAAAATAAAAGGAATAAATATAAAACAAGACAAATGGGAAATCATTTTATTACGATGAAATCTGTGCAGAGGAATCTAGTATCATCCTTTGGATGTCAGAAAACTAATAACCCGTGGCCTTGGGAAAATGGAGTAATTAAGACAGAAGAGTTCCAGAAACTATGACCCCGGTACGTGCACAAAAAACAAATTTATTTCCATCAGTTCTAGCATGTAGAGTACTGATGGAATGTTAAAAGATGAAAAGCTACAACATGCTTCCCTTAATTACCTGACTGCACAACACCACCCTGGCTTGGAAAACCTGGAAACTCTTCCCTTGGCATGGTATGGTCTACTGTAGAGTTAGCTCCATTGGAATGAGGATCGGTAGGAGAACACCGAGCATTTTCACTACCAACAGGAGAACAGTTTCTACCTACAAAGTACAACCACATACCGTGATATTTAGCTTCACTAAATACCTTTTGGAAAGTAATCAAGAAATTATCTCCAGAATTGCAAAACTCCCTTAATAGCTTTTGTAGAATAATCATAGACTTACTCTCTGGACTTGCAACAGTAACTCTAGTTGGCTTTTGATCATTCCTTTCTTGCCTTTGATCTGCATCACAAACCCTTGCAGATGCTGTTGTCAAGCCACATAACTCCTGGTAATTATGTAGATCAAGCAAGAGTTGCATGAATGTGTTAACGGAAACTACAAACCAAGACATTTTAAAGTGCATATACAAAAAAAGTGTATGTTCTCACGTCTATTTCTGCAGGAGCTTCTTTAACAAATGGATGTTCAAGAAGAGCAGGCCATGTCAGCCTGTGCTGAGGAACCTGTTCCAATGAAAGCAAGTATCGGTTGGATTAATGGAAAATAAGAGAATGTAGCAATTACATCAACTTCTGCAAACACCACCTTATTCAGCAAACCCTGCAAGAAACTTTTGAAATTCGAGCTCATATTTTCTGGATATTTAACTGGATCCTGCAATGAGTACATAGAATCAATCACAATGCAATCTGGTGTAATGTGAAAATTGACTAGTAAAAACAGCACCAAACCTTAATGATGTGCCGGATAAGTGCATACACAGAGTTTGTATAAAATGGAGGTTGACCGACAAAGAGTTCATACCTGTACAGTTGCCAAGGGTTTAACATAAGCTACGAAAATAGAAGTGAGAAGTAGCCAGCAAGGGGGAGAACGTCATCATAATATCATATAAAGTTGGATATAGCAAGGGCAGGCATCCCTTAACACAACCAATCAATCATCATCTTTCCATGAGCTTAGCTAAATACATGGTTGGCTCCATTAAGCTTTAGGATACCGAAAGAGCATAGAAATGAAGAAACAGATGTAGATACTAATAAAAATTTTCTTTCCTAGCCGGAGGAAAATCATTTCCACTGCCACACACACAGAGTAACGCTGAAGGATTGGGAATTAATTAAGATGGCTGATCATGTACATTAAATTACATCCTTGCCACTGATGCTAGCATTTTCCTAGACTATTTCCATGTCGATATTGGAGCTCATTAATTTACAGTAAATGCATATCTTATAAAATTGTTATGATGGTAAGAGGGGGCTAAAGTTTATCATGGTCATCAATACCACAAACAAGTCGATCAGAATTTTTTTATTTTTCTCCATGAAATAGTAAAAGCATAACGAAGAAATATATAATGGCAATTCCTTGTTGACAAACAGAGAAAAGGAGTATTACGTACAAAATAACACCAAGGGACCAGAGATCAGCAGTGTGGTTATATGGCTGTTCTCGTACTAATTCTGGGGCCATGTACAGAGGAGTTCCTAAAATAATTTCAAAACCCAAAGGTCAAAAGCTGTTTAACAAGCAGTCCAGTGGTTACCTCTAGCAACAATAGCAAAGCAACAGGAGCAGGATTTTTGAAGAGGCACTCTTACCTTTTATGGACCGCAATACAACCGTGTTTGCAGACATTGCACGAGCAAAGCCAAAATCGCAAAGCTAGTTAACAGATAACGGGAAGCAGAAGAAAAAGAAAGTGAGATGTCCGGCTGTTTACAGGGGAATAGATCAGAATTTCTTCTGTGACAAACCTAATGTGATTGATTGCTAACATGTAGTGCTCGAATATGAATACACTATTTAAGATTTCATATCAACTCTTTCTTTAAGTAATCTAATTTGAAAGTGACATGCCTGATGTGAACAGATGTGTACAACAAAAAATTGCGGATATTCATTCAACAAACCTTAACAACAGATCCAGCACCAATGAGGATATTTTGTGGTTTCATATCACGATGAATTATACGGTTGGAGTGGAGATAGTGCAATGCTCTCACCTAACAATTGAACAGCCATGAGTTGAAACCGTAAATTGAATTGAAGATTAAGTTCTTATATCAAAATCATCATACACCATGCTGAGTGAAGATTTTGTAACATCTATCTGGGGAAACAGACACAAGAAAAGTTAAAGAAACTGATTACCAGTTGTTTTGCAATTGCTTGAACTTGTTCTTCAGGAAGACACTTGTCATCCTCGAGAATTTCAAAAAGCTCACCCTGCAAGAGATACATCCCGGTAACTATTCATGGAAGTTTTGAAACAGTGAGTAAAGGGTAGGCGCATTAAGCATTTCAGATCAACATAAGCACATTATAATTTGTAACAAAAGAATTAAATATGGGAGATAGCCAGACAGAAGTAATAATTACTTGTGCAAATTCAGTAACAACACAGAACTCCTGTGGGCTCTCAAAAGAGTCCAGCATTGCTATGATGTTTTCATGCTTTAATTTTCTTAGAATCTGCAGTAGTCAAAGTAGCCAGAGTTAGCATTTAGACATAAATGGAAGCACCTAAAAACCATAGAACAGAAAAGCTAGACGATAAGAAAAGGCATGAAATCACATAAAATTTTAGGACAATGATGGCACCCAATTACAGGTTGTCATTTTGGGTTCCATAATAGAAGAATGCATCTAAGGAGAGGAGGAGGAGGAGGATGCAGGCAAAGAGAACGAGGCAAGCGCATAGCTATCAACTGAAAGATATCCTGAGAGACTAGCAATCAGTTTATCAAACAGAAATTGTGCATAAAAATCCTTGTATTGGCTTAGGAAACACAAGCCCGAACAAAAATACAAATGCAAACTGATTTCTAACAAACAATCATGCTTCAATTTTCTTAGAATCAGCAGCAATTTATGCAAGTCAAATTTGCAACCAGGCATATTTACAACACATAACCAAATTCAATGCCAACAAAAAAGTACATTCAATCTCATACATCCGTAGTATACTAATGGAACCCACAATGACTCAAATCATTAAAAACAACCAAATACCTCTATTTCCTGCCTTAAGTTCAAAATGTCCTTCTCACTTTTGCCATGCTTAGGGATAAACTTCATAGCAACCGTCTGCAGATCTCAACAATAAACAAGATTAATAAACTCGGAACAACGTCAATCTCCCCACAAGAAATAGGAAGTGAACAGAAGCACGCACCTGGCCACTAAACTTGCGCCGTCCTTTGTACACTTTGCCGAACGATCCCTCGCCCACAAGCTCTATGACGTGATAATCTTCAACACCCATAGTTTCTAACCTGATGCAAGTACAGATTTAGCATATTCCAATAAGCACGATTAAGAGACGTCACTATAAATACAACTAGGGCGAGTTAATCAAAGTATCAAAGATCAGCTAAACTATTGAACATCAATTCATCAACATTTTCGGTCACAGTGGGTGGATTGATCGATACCCATATGTTAATTACGAAAATTCAGCGAAAAAATCAAGACTATAAAACAATAAGTAAAAGCATGGAGAATTATTTCACCTGATAAGCTCCTCTGTGGACAATTTCTTCAATCAATTGCTGAAACTAAATCTAAACAAAGCGTGCATCTGTGTAGATAGATGGATAGAGAGAGAAGGAGAGGGAGAAATGCAAATTTGAACAATGGACTGTATTGCAGTAGGGTGCGCTTTCATTTTTTATTGTTCCATTTGAAAGATTTCAAAAAGGCAGCAAAGGCGCTCGCCAAAACCAACGGTCACCCACACGACGCCGTTTCGTTGACTTTTTCCTTGTCCTTTTCCCCACTTTTGTTTAGTACTTCCTTAATTTACATTTTTGCTTGTTTCTTTTCATTTGGTCATTAATTCCTAAACTACAAATTCATGTGATTATTTCATTGGGGTCATAAGCATTGTTGCATAAACTGTAATTTTTTTAGGAAAAAAACTAGTGCTTTGGATTTTGTTTATTGACCCAATAAGAAATAAAGATATTAATTAGATATCAAAGAAATTATTATATTTTTTTAAAAAAAATTACGATAATTATTTTGATAATCTTGAAATGGACAAATGGGATTTTATTGAATTCCACAAGCTCTACAATGATAAATCATGTTTATATTTTCCTATTAAGAATAATTTAAGAATGCAATTTTGTCCTTCAAGAATAAGTAAATTCTTGCACGAACATCCCAAAATTTAGATATCCATTGATAACTCAAATGTAGACAATGACAAATTAGGTAAAGTTACTCACGTATAAAATTACTAATATTTTTTGGGTATGAGATAGTAAACCCATTATTCATATATATGTGTGTGCGTGTGTGCATCAACCATCTGAGCAAAAGAAACGGAAGATAATTAAAACATAGGTAGATCAACCATCCGAGCAAAAGAAACGGATTATAATCAAAACATAGGTAGAATTACTCGCATTTTATTGAAAATAGGGCATAAGGCCCATAGCTGCATTTTTCAGGCGCCTGTGCATGGGTAATTTTTTGCGAATAGGCCACAGAAGAAACCAATTTTACGCTGTACTTGCTGACAATAGAGTTAAGAATAGTTAGTGTAAACATCAAGCAAACCAGTATAGAAGTACCCTAGTACAAAGCATCATCTCGTCTAATCAAATATAAATCCACTCTCTTACAGCAGTTCGTGTAAAAGAAGAGAGTGCAATAATTTAAGATGCTGCCGCAAAAATTGTTGATTTAAATTAACATGACAACGGTGGCCTGTTTTACACAAGAAATTCTTCTTTTGGTTGGTTGAAAACTAAATCTCCCTGCAAGAGCCCTCGAATGGCCGATACAAATTGCATTTCAAATGGAGGAGGAATTGATTGTGAAGTATTTCCAGTTCAAAATCAATAAGTTTACCATTCGGTGGTCATACACCGGCAACAACCTGCAGTATGAGAAATAACATTACAAATCAGTTGATATGATAGTTCTTGTTTCTCAGGGTCCTTAATCTGAAGGGGAAACGAGATGATACATAATGAAAACTACAAAACTAATGAGAGCCAAAGGATGTGATTCCAAGGAATAGATAGGTACCAAAAGATATGCTTTCTCAAACATTAGCGAGAATTGGTCATCTTCTTCGTACTGCAGTAGGCTGACCACGTCCTGCAACCGCTTGTGTTTGTGAGCCTGGTTGGCCAGTAGCCTGTTCCTCAGGCATGTTCATGGCCTGAGTCATGGCATTCATGACAATAAGCCCAAGCGGGATCAAGTACATCCACTGCAAATACAGAAACAAATGTTCACAGTATATTACTGTTTTCTACCTTAAGTGGAAAGTAAAAACTCTTTACATCAGAACGAAGATTTCAGTTTGTACTCACATATTTAGCCCAGAAGGATCTCTCCGGTGGCTTGGCTTCTTCACCTTCTCCATTCTCGCCTACAACTTCTTCTGCAAATACTGGAGTTCTGCTTTGAAATACTAATTCCAATTATGATATAGCCATACCAGCAAAGGCAATAAAATAGGTAGAACTAACAGACAGTTGTCATTATGTTCTTTGCTCCACAGGTAGCGTGACCACAAATTACAACGTATCAATAACAATACAAATATCAAACACTTCGGATCAATTATTCTGATTTTCCATATATGTAGTCATGAGCACTAGCTGACTAAAGCAAACCAATAACATGTTAGATTGCAAAGTTTCAATGTTTATTTGGGTGCTATGTGAATAATGCTGCAGTCAGAAGCTCATACAACTTTACAAACTCTCCTTAAAGGAAAAGGAGGGGGAATCTCTAAAATTTATTAAATCAAATAAACAACTTGTCACCCATAATCAGAGTTTGAAAGGACTAACAAAAATAATTTACCTAGGAGCCTGATCACTGTTCTTCAAGACTGTATGCGACTTAAAAGACCACTTTGAGGGCTGAAATGAAAAACAAGAAATAACAGAATGTTGGAGCAGTCGCTAATACTCACAGTACAAAATTGCAATAAACAGTAGGCTCCATGACTAAATAACATGGGAGCATAAAAGTTAACCACAAGGAAATGCTTACAAGTTTCAACTGACGCGGGTACTGGCACGATCCTGGGGAACCATAATTAACGGCTAATATATTTACACCCTCCTGCAATCCATAACAATGACAAACAATACATAAATCAATATTAAGGTACATAATTCGGAGAAAAAAGAACTGGAACACTATAGCCGTGAGTCAATAAGTCATAGCAAATGAACAAGTTTATTTTTCTTCCAGGGTAGTGAGCGCAAGTTTGGCCACAAAAACAGGTTTGTCAACTCAATATTGACAAGGTCCAACATGAATACTCGTTTCAGACCCTTTCGTGATATGATAAACGATATTATTTATCCAATTACAGTCATTCAGCAAGAATTTCATCATTCAGGAATTCATTACCATGTGTATGACAAAATGCTCATCCAATGCATCCCGTGGGAGACATCTCTGTAGACAAATAAGAAAAGTAATTATTACATCGTTATTACCCACTTTTGCAGTAAACTTGGCCTATTGATAGACAACCAATCTTCTGCAAGTTGCACACGTGCATACACAAACATGCAAGCAGTTACTAAATCATATATAGAACACTTATTCATTTCGAACTCACCGCCTTCACAGAGGAAATAATGTACTCTCTTCCTGGTGGGCTTAACACGTTGGATGGCAGCCTTATTCTATAGAAATCATCTCCTTCCAAAAGTCTCTGCAGGAGTATTTCACAAAATTCCAACAAGTTCAGTTGACAGAAAATTCTCAAAGTCAAAGTTCAGAGGATGGAAACTGCAGCAGATATTTACTTTGAAATTCTGTTTCTCTGTCTCACTGAAGGCATTCCTTGAGAACCGAAGCTTCGTAAGTGTCTGTCATTAACGAATCTTGTTATTGTTCACCCCAAAAAAAAAAAAAGAAAAAAGAATCACAAAAGAACAATTAAAGTATGGGACATGCACTTGCTCAACTCAGCAAGTTGCTTTTGCCTTTTGCAGAAAGCACATTTGTAGGTATTCATTAATCGATTTATTGCTATCGTTCTCAATGACTTGCCATTAACGAGTTAATTATACCAAATATCCTTGAATTCTGCAAGTATAAACCGTTTTCCTGGTCGAACACTCATGCAAATTGGGCCTAATTCAATTGTTTTACCTTGAGTCCTACTTACATATGGAATGTCGATGTTACATATTACAGATACACAAACTGCTGCACGTCACTTTGTCATCAACAATAGTATTTTACAAGTTCTTTTTCCAGTTTAATATCAGGAGGAACTAACCAGAGTCCAACATAGATTAACACAGCAAAATATCAATGAAGTGAAATTGTCAAGCAGAAAATATTAGACCCCACTAAACTATTTGCTCCTGAGTTAACAATATTTCATCGTCTGAACCCCCTCTCAAATTCCTCATAAGTCAACCAAAACAGCATATTCGTGCATTTAGATCACTCCACAAAGTAAAACCCGGTGCGCATACAACATTCTACCCAAAATTCTCTACTATGTTAACAGCCACAATTCCCGATGCACGATATACTACAATAAAGTACCTGACCGCCGTGCGACGACGTCTTAAGGCGAGCGGAGAAAGTCCCGGCGGGTGAGAAATCCGAATCCCCAAAGGCGTGTTCAAGGGAGAACTGGACCTTGGAGTCCTGATCCGAACCCGAATCTAACGAACGCTTCCGAGGCGACGGTGTGGGTGAAGCGGGTCGTGTTGAGATCGCCGGATCGGGAGATCGGCCACCCTCCAACCCGAATTCTTCGTCATCAGCAAGGAGCTCGTCAGATTGGAAGGCAAACGACGTCCTGGCGAGCAAAATGGTGAGATTCAGCAGGAGGAACAGGGATAACGACGACGAATATCTGGTCCTCATCGTTGATTCTGCCGATTTGGTCGAGGGTTCGTGTGCTTCTTTCGTTTTGTTGTAGAGGGCTTTGTAGTTTGGACTACAGTAAAGTTGTTATCGGGCAGCAATTTGTTTTATTAATTTTATATAATTCTTTTTCTTCTTTTTTAATTTGATAACAAATAATAATTATAATTATCTTTATGCAAATATATATAATTATTTTTAAATTTTTTAAGCGTTATAATTATCTTTAAGTGCTTATTTACATTGGCAGATGGGATAAATGAAAGATAGCTAAAATAAATAATTGGGTGTGGGATGGAATTTTTTAGTATTAATAATTATGTGTTTACTTTGAGAGATTAAACGAGTGATGATAATAATATCATATTTACATTCGTTGATCAAGAATAATTGATTAAAAGTAATTACCCAAAATGCTTTTTGATGTAAAATATCAAAAAGAAAAAAGGAGAAAAAAAGAAAAAGGAAGAAAAAAGAAATGGGATGAAGAAATCTAGTCACAAAAGTCCCAATTTCCTCACTCCCCCAAATCAATCCTCTCCTCCCGAAATCAAAATCGCCTCCCCAAATCAAAATCAATTTGCAAAACCACAATCTGATTCCCTTCCGGCGTCTTCCTCCTTTGTCAATTTTGTGGGTTTTATTTTTGTCTATTAGTATTGCTCCTTAATAAACTTGTCAGGACAAAGTGATGTAGATATGCACTTCAGAACAAGGTAACCTTTCAAAAATATGTTGTCCAGGGTTCCTTACTTCCTTTGGCTAATTTCGCTTGTTGTGAAAATGCAGCTTGGATTTTTCAAATTTTTGACAAAAATAAAAGAAAAGAAAATAGATCTCATTTTAAGAACTGTTTTTGTAATTTAGTAGAAAGACAAAAAATTTAACTTGGACTTGATAGCCCAGTCAGTCAGGTCATGGGTGACTTGATTACATATCAACCAAATAATATAAATAGTGTCGGGCCAACCTTCATTCATGGGTCAATGCTTTTTTTTTCCTTTTTTTTTTTTTAATCAATCGAAAGTAAACAAAAAATTAGCCTATAGAATTTAGTCAATCAAGCCCAATTCAACCAAGTAAATTAGCACTAAATGTTTTAAGATTTAAACATAATGGGGAGCGAATGTATCATTCACTATGAAAAACATTATTATCCTTATGGGTGCTGCTTTGAAATCCGAATGAAATTTAACTTGTTAAATTGGTTGGTTTGTAAGTACTTTTGCCTAAAGGTTTCTTGCATAGTGTTGGGCAATAACCCGCACGTAAGTGCACGTATCGCAACAAGTGATAAAGAGTGAGTACAGTATCATTCCCATGGGGAATCGATATAATTTCAACAGAAAATTTGCGAAAGTAAAATTCAATTAAAACTAAACCAATTTGTAACCGAAAACAATAATTTTGATTGAAGAGTTTTGATAATGCAAAGTTTTAAGAATAGTATTGGAGAAAATTCGATAATAAAACAACTCTAGAATTATGTAAACCCCCTTTTGACATGGATCAATTTTTGTTAATATTTTCCTAAAATTTCTCGATTAATTATGATTACTAACTCTAAGTCAAAAGCAACTCCAAGTCCCTTCCGGGTAACTTGTCGTCAAAACTCCTAATTAGCTAATTCCCTATATTCCTATGTGAATTATGCTAATCAAGAGTTAATCTAGAACCACTAAATGAGCTACCTAAGGCATGCAAGTATATTTCTATTTTACACAGGAATCAATTTATTTAATTATGCAAATAAATCGAACTTAAGTTCTTTTATTGATAACCTACTTTAAATATCCCTACCAAGACTCTTTAGAGTTTAGAGAATTTAATTAGAATGTTGGCCAAACAATCAAATTAAGATGGACACCGTAATAAAAGAAGTAATCAAAACAATTAACAAAAGGAAAAATATCAATTCTTGAATTAATCCATGAAAATCGGTTCGCACATAATCCTAGAAAAAGGAAATTAGTTCATATTCATGTTAATGAATATGAACATATAAACATGAAAATAAAGAAAAGAACAAAATACTGAGATACGAAAAACATGGTGATGATCTCGAATGCTTCATTTAGAGCTAGTCTTCAAAATTCTCCAAGATAATCAAAACAAAAGAAAACAAGTCCTAAATATAGTACAAGAATCCTAACTAGAGCAGGAGTTGATTTCTGATAAGTTTTGAGCTCTTCAGAATTCTTCTATCTTTCCCAATTGAGTTCAAGATCGATTAGGTTTCCTGATTTCATCATGAACAAGAGTTTGACGACGTCGAGAAGTCCTCCGAATGTCAATTTTTGTCATTTTTTCCACGTTGGCAAGGCATTTAAGCTCAGAAATGGGCGCCCCAGCGCCCATTTTTGGTCAATTGGACATGAAGTTAGGCGTTCCAGCGCCCATCGCCAAGCATTTGGGCCGTAGGTGGAGCGCCCAGTTACGGATTTTTCCGTTTCCAGTTCATGTCAAGGGCATTTTTACGTGTTTCGACTTCTTCGATGCTTCATTTCTTCGTTCCAACGGCTTTTTTCTCGATTTTAATCATCGTTTTGGGCCTTAACATGAAAATATCTCCTTCTGAAATACTTAACACCCAAATCAAATAATTTCAAGATAAAAATACGATAATTTCATAGAGAAAAATGCTTAAAATGTAATGCAATTATGGAATTATCACATACCCTTAGATGCAATAACTTGACCCATTGCCCTTTCAAAACTATTGATGGAAGTGGTAACTACTAACTAGATGGATGTTGGTATATTGGAAGGTATCTTTGATTTAACTATTGCCATGAAATTATGTGAAATTCAAATCTCCGCTGCTATCCATACCAGAAAGCTCTTCTGAACTCCTTCCATGTCAAGGAGATTTTGGTGGAGAATTCCTTCCTCATGAATCAAAGCAACCGCTTCTCTCCTCTGGCTAGTTCATTTGTTCGTGCCGTTAAAAATGTTCATCATGTTAATGCCCACGAAACAAAAATTGATTATTCGGCGTATTCTTATCTACAATAACCAAGTTTGCTTCCCTGATTCAAATTAGGAATTTGAATTGCCTTTTCTACAATAAGGACGGGATCTCCTATTCCAAATAGTGTTTCATCTCCTATTCCAAGCCTTTACATGCCACGTGTATTAACTATTTCCTTGTAAAAATATTTAATAATAAATACAATATATGTGGCATGTATTTAAAGGCATGGAATAGGAAATGAAACACTATTTGGAATAGGAGATCTCGTCTCTCTAAAATATGGGGTCGGGGGGAGGGGAGCCTATCACATTTTCCTAATATGTCCCTTCACTGAATTAGTATGGTTCAATACTAACTAGAATATCCGCCTTTTTCCATTAGGGATGACCCAATCTTCCCCTTTTCTCCTTTTGATCTTATTTATGATTTGGCATAAGTGCAATTTTGTTACCCATTGTATTGAGCCATTTGATGTGCTGGTTCATTTGGGAAAAAAAAAAAAAAGGTGAAAAAGCCTGCAATGAAGCATTTGGATGCACAAAAATAAAAAAGAATCTCCATTCACAATGGAAACATTGCAGCTACTTTGAAGCGACTATAGGCTGGTGGTACTATAATCAACTATCGATATGGATGCTGCATTCTTGGAAGGCAAAGCAACAACGATAGTCATTATTAGATTACACTGAAGATATGCGGCCTACGCCCAAACCTAGCAACACCTTAGAAGCACTTGCTATTAAAGGAAAAAAAAAGGGAAAAATACCATTTTTTAATTAAGTTGCCATTTGGTGATTCATTTATTTTGTCGAAAAGACATGAATCATTGATTTGTCAAGCCAATGACTAGAAGATCACGTGGCTATGGGGAAGATGGCTAAAATGGAAGTTCACCTTGACAACACAATAATGTATATACAACGATATACAATTTGGCTGAATGAACATAATCTCTTGGCTTGTCTGACTTTGTACATTTGGCTTCTCTGCCAAACTGCTACTACTACTATTTCTTCTTCTTCTTCTTTTGGTTTTCATGGGGACACTTCATCTAGATTGATAATTTATTTTGATTTTGAGTGAAATTTGTATATATTCAATAAAAAGATAAAGAACATTCATTAATTTAAGTAGTCAAATAGTGACACCAAAACTTGAGATAAAATAAGATAAGAGAATTTGGTTTTACTTCTATCAAACTAGGCCCCACGTTCATTCATGGAGATCATAGTTAAAATTTATTTGCATTTCAAAGTTACATATTGAACTTTTATATACACAAGATGGATGAATTAAGACAGTGTTATTTGAAAATAATTTGTTTAAAAAAAATAACAATAATACACAAACATGATGAAACATAATATATAAAGTATAACTTGAGAGATATAAATTGGTATACTGATTTTTACATCTACCATGTCCTTAAATGCAATTGGAGAGCTATTAAAAACAAACGAGTGCAATTAATCTTTTAGTGGTTGCGATTTGTAGTCTATAATTATAAACATTTGAATTTTTTTAAAAAAAGTTGCACTTTATCATATCAACTTATTTTTTTTTTATTGAATATTTGTAAAAATTTCGTTTAGATTTGAACATTGATTACAAATTAAATGATATTTTGATTCTTCAAATGGATGGAATACTTTTTAATTGCACTCGGCATTTCAAATCTGGAAGAAATATTTGCAAGCATTCCAATTCACTTTTGGTGCAATATTGCAAATGTTCGTTTTGATTCAACCGCCAATATTTCAAGGGTATGTTCATAACAATTGTCACTAAATCAACCTGGGAATTGAATGTAATTGTGGCTAAAATAAAAGCCATCACTATGGCGCAGAACCTTATGGACAGCAGAAATGTTGCTCATACGGAATTAGAATCAGATTCTGTGGAGGCTATTCTCTTAATCTCGGGGCAACAAAGTCCTCCTCAGTGGAGCTTGACGATTGAAGTTAACATGGCAAAAGTAATTTTGTTAAAATGGCCTAAGTGGAAAATTTCCTTTATTATTAGGGAACTTAATTTTGCAGCCCACCACCTTACTAAGTGGACATTGATATATTTTTGGAATGGCTTGTCCCCTTTCATAAACTTCCTTCTTCTCTTT
>JACFYI010003744.1:797524-809308 GCA_014898755.1 Handroanthus guayacan
GAGGATAACATAGACAGACTTATTGTTGAGTGTGATCGTAAAATTGCTAGGGCTTTGAAGAGACTTGATGAAGAGGATGCTAAAGCAGCTATTGCAATCTCAGTATCAGAAGTTACCCAGGCAGATTTCTATACTTCTTTTCTCCTGCTAACCTTTTTCTCCTTCATCAGCAATATAGTCAGTAAATCTTGCTGAATTGCAGACGCCAGAGATTATTGAGTTATCCAAGCAAATTAAAGAAAAATTGAAGGAAGCCGATCAAGCTGGTAAGTCTATGAATTATGTAGCGCTTTCTCATGGTTTATTGTCAATGATGCTATTCATGTTATGGTCCTTGTGGAGAAATCTGGTTGGGTTAATTTGGAGATCAATATTGTTATTGTAATGCAAGGTCTTTATAGGTCGACAGAAGTAAGAGCATCTTCAAGTTATGAACAATTTTTTCAATCGCTTTCTTTGTCGAGAATTCTCTCTTTGGAGTGTTTGCTTTTTTGTAGTGATAGCAGCCACCCATTTGGCAAAAAGTGAAACATTGTCTGATTTTGTAGATCTCGAAGGAAAGACAGACATTAAGATACGAGCTTTGGAAGAGGTTGAAGAACTGAGAACTAAAAGAGCAGACAAGCAGGTTATAAAGGCTTTACCATTTACTTCATTCATACCGTTAGTGAAAATGACATAGCTCCCAGCAGAAGCATGAAATGAACTTTGTTCAACTGCAGTCGATGCTTCTTTTGGATGCTTTCAACAAGGATCGTGCAGCTCTTCCTCAGCCCCTGACTAATGCTCCACAACCTGTGCCAGCAGCTGTTCCTGATCCGCACATACAAGAGATGATTAACGAGAAGCTAAAGAAAGCTGAAGAGCTGGGTAAGATGTGCATGCAATACTTTGTTAATAAAGGATTGTAGTTTGTTAATAAGGGGTTGGGCAGCTATGTGAAATGATAAGAATATTAGCTAAAAGCAAGAAATTTCAAGAACTTTTATGTTTTTGTTCTGGTCTTACAGTTTCATCTTTTGCGTTTTTGTGGCTGTACGCATGCTAACTGTCTTGATGGTGCATTATTTTAGGTGAGCAGGGAAAGATAGATGAAGCACAAAAAGCATTGGAAGAGGCTGAAGCACTGAAGAAGGTTCTTATCTATTCATTGCATTTCATTTAGCATGTTAGTCATGTGCATATGTTTGTGTGGTCATTCTCAGCCATTTGTTCTTGAAATATACAGTTTGCCAGTTTCTATTTATCTCACCAATCACAGTGTGCGCTTCAATTTGATTGACTTACTTTCATTTGATCCAGCTGCCTGCCAGGCAGGAACCTGCAGTGGATTCCTCTAAGTACACAGCTGCTGATGTGCGCATTGTAAGTCTACTGTCTTGCTATTCTGATAATTTAAATGTAATAATTTATTGCTGCCATAATCAATTTGCCTTGTTTGTTTGGACAAGATTTCTACTAGTTATCTTTTAGCATATTTAGCTGAAATATGGTGTAATATGAGACATGATTATTAGTCCGTTGCAGAGCATTTATATTTTTTCCAAATGCTGCGATTATGGCATCATTCTCTAGATGAAGCATTGTATTCTGGCTTATTATTGTATTCGGACTGCTGTTTGGAACATGACAAGGAAAATGCTTATAGGCATTGATTCATTGCACAATCTATGATTCTCATTCGGTTTTTATGCTTACCCACAGACTGATCAGAAGCTTCGTGTTTGTGACATTTGTGGAGCATTCTTGAGTGTTTATGACAGGTAACTGTTAGCCTTGAGTTAGAAATGTACTTCATAATGATAGGATGAGAAAGTAGTTAATAAGAGTTTCGGGTACTTCATTGTTTGACACGACAATTATACCTCCTTGTCACCAGCAGGCTTTTGGGCCCAGTTTTACGAGGATAACTTATGCAGCTAAAGAATGTGCGTTATTTTCTGTTTTACGTTTGTCGATGTAGCTAGATATTTGCAGGCTTCTGTATTAAAATTCCTTCGTGATATATGCCCTTATGATTGTTATGACAAATGATATTGCCTATGTGGTTTCCAGTGATCGTCGTTTAGCAGATCATTTTGGTGGAAAACTCCACTTAGGCTATATGCAGATTCGCGAAAAATTAGCTGACCTTCAGGTATGCACACACAATCTACTATTTGCTCTATCTCACTCAACTTTTTTCTTTGCTGGATTTAACATGAACCGTTTGCATGATCCCTTTCCTCAGCTGTTTGAGGTGGAACATAATTCTTTTATATATTTCGCGCAGTATAATTGTTAGCTCCTTCAATTCTCCTTTTATTAAGCTTAAAATTTGTGGTAGCAATTTGTTTTTGCTTTGTGCAAAAGGTCATTCATTCCTTTAATGCCAGTGCTGGCACTCTGGACATTTGGTTCAAGTGCAGCCATTATCCTTCAATCTCTTAACCAGAGATTGTCAGGTTATTTTTCCGCTGTGCGTTTTGCTTATCCTGGTAGAAGAGTGTTCTTTTGATTTCTTAAATACTGGGATTACTCATGTGAAAACCTTGTTCATCTGCAACATATTTGAGATATGATGAAACAAAGAGTTGATTTAAGTACAGTTAATCATCAGCTGAATTATGCTTGTGTGCCCTTTGAAGTGCTCTGAATACTATCGTAAATTATCCATGTGAAGTCAGTTGATTAGATTCAACTGGTAATAAAAATTAGGTTTAAAATGATGAAGTTCGTTAGAGATAAAATAAAGATAAGGAATGTATGATATGCTTAGCTCTACTAAGGTCTAAGCTGCAGCTTGGTTAGTGGTAGTTTGGCTGCCCTACACTCTAAAAGTATGTAGTATGTCTTACCTCCAAAATTGCTTTTGTGTCGGCATCGCTTGCATAAAAGTAGGGAAGGCCTTGTGTATCTTCATGGAATATAGGTATTATACATTTCTTCTGGTGGAATTTATCCATTTCTCTCTTTGAATTTCAAGTTTCAGTCTTGTTCGATTGGCAGTTATCAAATGGTATGTCACCTATTCTTCAACGGAATGTATTTCTTTCCTATTGCATCAAAGCATCAACGTATTCAGCAGCTACACCATTGTGCCTTATTGTGTGATGAGTCTGATGACTCAGTACAACCCATTAGTCCCGGGAGAAAGGCCAATTCCAGCATTCTAGTGTGCTTTAACGATGTCCGTCAGTTTTCTAGTATACACTCTCTTCAGTGCTATGCACAGCCACATGTCTAATAGCTACATTCTGCATGGGATTATTTTTTTGTTTGAATATTTAAAATAAAAAGGACTTCCGCACTATTGTGGTATACTATGCCAGACCCTTTCGATGGAGGTAGAACGTCCTGCACTTCCCTGTACATAAGATGTTATCTTGTTCTCGTTTGGCTCAGGAATTGGAGCATATGCATGTATTTTGACAGTGGTTATAGAATAAGGCCTTTTACCGATAACTTTACTGTTTTTTGGGTAAGAGAACCAGCAATTTAATGAAGGGGCAGTGAATTTTCCTATGTTGATTTGCAACATTGCATCTAGTTAGAGGAGGACATGCTTGCGTGTGTTCAGTGTGTCTTCTTATTATTTCTGACTTCAGCTGGAGGAATGTTTATGATGTCATATCAAATGCCTTTTCTTTTTAATCAATACCAGGAAGAAAGAGAGAAGAAACGCAAAGCCCATGAAGAAGAGAGAAGGTTGAAGTGGAATTTTGCTATTGCACTACCATATCATCTTTTTTTTTTTTCCTCTTAGCTTTCTTGTAATGTGGGAGTGAAACTTTCCAACTTCATTTCAGGTCAAGAGATCGGAGAAGCCATGACCGTGATAGGGAATCTAGCAGGGATCGTGATAGAGGCGATAGCCGTGATCGTGGAAGGGATTATGATCGTAGGAGCAGAGACCGTGATAGGCACTATGACCGTGACCGTGACTATGACCGAGAACGTGAAAGACATAGAGATCGTTCTCGCAGCTATGACTCAAGGAGTCACCGGAGATCTCGATCCCGGTCTAGGGAACGTTCAAGAGATTATGATCGCTACAGGTTTTGTATCTGATATCTTATGTTCTTTGGATTTGCTTCTGTTTGCTCCCTGACATGGATGTAGTTGGTAATCAGCATGTCATCAGATTGTTGCCTGAATTTTATGATGGTGATGAACTGTGGAATTCGGAAGTATGATAGCATATTGAGTTACTGTTTTTAGTTGTGGATATGAAGTTACACTCTACGGGTCTCGTCTATGAATCTGAAGTTTAAGTCAAATGGATTATTTTCTATTATTCTCATTCCTTTTCAGCATCAAGCTTTGTGGTAGTGTTAACATATTTACAATTCTTGAAAGTAATTAAGGTGACAGCACATTTAGTCTCTGTATAATTAAACGACAACATTATGTCTTAGTAGTTGGCAGTTTGTTGACCAATTGGGGCTTATATGGGTGTTGGGTTCCTTACTGCTCTATTGCCCTAAAAGCATTTAATTTCCTAGGAACCATATAGAGGGAGCTGTATTGTGAACTGAATCAACCAAGTACAAGTGTGTCTTAGAAAATGCCAATATTAGTGAATTGAAGCCTTATTAACACTAGCTGCTTTTTACGTTACTACAATTAGAATTGCGTCATTGTTTTCTGTGATTAGATGGTGTCTGGAGCTGATGGTTTAACCTGTTTCTGTTCTTCGTTATTCATTTCTCTTGTATGACGTGTGCTACTTTTCTTTCACCAGGCGTTACGATCGCTATTAGCTGGACGAATGTTGCTTCATCTAGGGGGTGAATCCGAAGTTTGTATCTTCTGAGCTATATTCGCTCTAGAACAAGGTTAACTATTCTTCTTCTGCTGTAAAAGAGTTGAGTTTCAGAGTTTCTTCATTTCGTAGTGAACAGATGCTGTCTGTAATGCTAGCGCTAGTTTCCCTGGAAACTGCAGAGATTCATTTGATTCGGATTGTTTAGTTTCATTTGCTTCGAGGAAGAGGGGAGATTTTCAGGGACCCACCTTATATTAAGCTTGTTTGAGTAACTATATTTTGTCCTCCTTTAGAGTTGGGGCTACCATACTGTGTGTTTTGACCAAATAACCATTATATTACTAAATCATAAAAGTATTACGAACCAGAGAATCAAAGGAAACAGCAAGTAAAACACAATAATCAGCTATTTAACCTTGTGCATCTAAGCAAACAATGCGGAATTGACTACGTAGGTGAAAATGATTTATTACACCTTTAGCCACTGCAAGCTAACTTTGATGTAAACACGTGCTGGCGTCATTGCATTGAGAACGCCGCTTGTAGATGGCTTGTGGATTGAGAGACGTATTGTATTGCAGCTGTAGTGACTGCTTGAAAATTTATAATATTGGTAGAAACATTGTGTAATAGATGTGTTGCCGGCGCGTATCAAATCACTATAGTTAGGCTAAATTTTAGGTGTAAAAAGGTAATTATAGCATTGGAATACAATGCAAGACTATGAATGATGATGCTTCATATAGCCAAGTGTATGAGCAATTACATTGGATTATTCAGTTCAATCTAATAACCACAATTATACAAGGTTTTTATTTTTTATTTTCGATTGGTAAACACTATCAAAAAAATTAAGAGTAGAGAGTTTGTGAAAAGGGACAAATTCATCCCGATCATTCAAAGAGGCACATTTTGCAACATGATGAGCGGCCCAATTATATGAGGTTTATAAGTTCATTTTATCAAACACAGCTCATGGATTGAGATAGTGACATTTCTTACACTGTATGTTTTAATCACTACTTGAAAATTTATAAAATTGATAGAAACATTGTAAGTATATTATATAATAGATGTGTTGCAGGAACATATCAAATCATATACTTACGCTAAATTTTAGGGTGTTAAAAGGTAATTATCGAATTGTAATTCAAGGTGCAGAATGAATACTGATCCTTCATGTGCCCAAGTATATGCATTACTACATTGGATTATCAATTTCCATCTAATAAACACAATTGTACGAGGTTTTTTATTCTTTTGATGGGTGAACACTATCACAAAAGCTAAGAATAGGGAGTTTGTGAAATGGGACAAGTTCATTTCGATCATACAGGGAAGCACATTTTGCAACATGATGAGTGGCACAATTATACGAGGCTTACAAGTCGATTTTATCAATTTCCGAAGGTATTGTCTTTTGGGGGAATCAGGAATGTGACGTAGCCCAATAGATTTGAAGGGATCAAAAGATGCGCCCAATAAATGATGGACCTGATCCAATTGCAATAAACACGAATCAAAGAAAAAGTTAAAACAAAACTAAAATCTGATCCTCCCTCAGGCCTCATCTTTAAACCACAAACAAGCACACGAACAAAAATGGAGAAATATAAAATCGAAAAACAAGAAATACACCGAAGCCACTGAAATTCTTGCAATACTCTTGCGCCGAATATTGCTGCTATAGTTAATTGATTACCCGAAGCTCTTATCTGCTTTTTCTCATCAATTCTAATACTAGCTCCGCGCACAGCAGAATTTTAGTGCGTTTTACTGGGGAGGAGGAGGAGGAGGAATTGATAATAATGGCAGTAAGAGCTCCGACGGCGGGGATAAGCATGGCTTCTTCGACAGTTACCCCTTCTGCACCCTCGTGCAATAGAGGTGTCATTATTATTAAGGCACAGCCTTTCAGACCATCTTTTTTTGGTTGTGGAGGTAATTATTGTTTTCTTCTGCAGTTAATTATGCAAAGATGCAGGCCCTTTCCATTTTTCGCCTTTTAAATTAGTGGGCTTTTATCAGTTATCAATTCTGATAATTGGGAGGTAGGGAATCGATAGTGGGAGAGTGAGGTACACATTTTAAACGTATGTTACTACCAAGTGATTTTATACCTTGTCTTGTGATCGACCAGTGTCATTTTGCGCAGAAGCTCGGGCCTTTGATTATGTGTCGGCTGCTTGTTCTGGACATTTCAATTCTTCGGTGTTTTTTGGGAGATGCTTTTGTTAAACATTCAGTTTGTTTGTTTGAGTGGAATGTGATGATAACGTCATAGTTTCTTTGTGTATCCAAACATGATATGAGATATTTAAGCTTGGTTCTTTTTGTGATGATGTACATCGGAGTACCTGTGAATTGTTTAAAATTTTTAACAAACTTTCTTTGTTAGGATGTTTTCATTATGTTTTAAAGATGATTCACATATTATATCTGCTGCTAATACTTCTGATGATAACACTTGGGGGTGATAAGAATTGCCTATATGCACTGCGTTGTAGTGTATTTGCCTGGATATATATTATCAAGAAACATTGAAAGCTGAAATAATCTAATATTAGTTAGGGATCTTTGGCTTCCTTACGGACCGAGGTATCTGATTCTTGTGTCTGAACAGCAGGTTTGGAGAGCTCTCTTTGGTTTGTGAATTGTTGTTTTGGTTTATGAAGGATTTTTTTTGGTATGTTCTGGTGCATTTTTTTGAATGAATCTTTGACTTTTGTTTTCTTATGGAATAAAATATCTCTGATATAATAAAAATGCGGAGCTCTACTGAAGGTAATGCTTGGATATGTAACTAATGGTCCTTTTGCAAAGTGCTTAAACTTAATATATGTAATTGATGTCCTATTGCTACTACTCTTTTTTTTTAGAGGGTTGTTTTTCTCTCCAATAATGGATTAGATGTGCTTCTTCCGCCAGTACTTACAAAAGACCCTTTTTTTTTTTTTGGTTGGCAGTGGGTACTCCAAAATATGCAGGATTACGGCTTTCTTATTCTAGTAGATCCAGATGTAATAGTCATGGAGGGGGTGCTCTTGGTACTCAAATGAACCTATTTGATCGGTTTGCTAGAGTTGTTAAGGTCACCTGTCATTATTGACATTCTTTGGAGAACCATTGACTTCATTGATAAGACTACAAATAGTTATTCACTTTATTTTATTTCTTTTAATTGTAGTCATATGCCAATGCTCTAATAAGCACCTTCGAGGACCCAGAGAAAATATTGGAGCAATCTGTTATTGAAATGAATGATGATTTGATCAAGATGCGTCAAGCTACAGCCCAAGTATGCCATGCTGTGATCTCTTCTCTTTTACTTCTTTAGCTTTCTCTTTTCGCAGTGGTGGGACTTATCTTAAAGCATACAGTTTAGAATACCATTAATCTGGATGTAGAGTGGCCAAATCGCTGTACATTTTGATTTCTCGGTATATTTTCTTCACTGTGAAGAGAAACAATAATCTAATAGTTTAAGAATAATAGCTGTGGTGGGGGAAGGCAATTACTACTCAATTTTATCTTTTCTGTAGGTTTTGGCTTCTCAGAAGCAGTTGGAGAACAAATATAAAGCCGCACAACAAGCTTCTGAAGATTGGTAAGTGTCATGTAATCTATCATTTTGCTCGTTCATTTCTTGTCAGCTGTGACTTTAGTTTTAGTGTAATCACAGGTACCATAGAGCACAACTTGCTCTTGGGAAGGGCGAGGAGGACCTTGCTCGTGAAGCTCTTAAGCGTCGAAAATCTTATGCTGTAAGGACCTTTAACTTAATTAGATAATGAAAATTGTGTCACTTTCTTGGATGAGTTAAGTTACTGGTAAAATTCAGGGAACACCTTTTAGTAAGGTGCTTCATTGCGTCTAATTTTATTCGCTACAGATTGCATCTACCCATTGGTTTTATTATCTTACTATTAAAGTGATGCAACTCATGTTAGTTAATACCAAGACCTTATATTTTTACTTTATTACATATATTCAATTCTATTAAAATAGTACGTTACTTATTCCTTGATGCTAAGATACTATCTTAAACACAATCTAGCCTTTTGTATATCAATCATTAAATTCAAATGTAGCTTGTTTTTCTGGTTCAATAAAATGATGGGAGCTAAACATGTTATCGCACCAATGTTAATGTTCTTTCCCGATTCATTTCGTTACAAAATTTTACAGGATAATGCAAATGCTTTGAAGGCTCAGCTTGATCAGCAGAAAAGCGTTGTTGATAACCTTGTCTCCAATACAAGGGTGGGTTGCTCTTACCCAATTCTTTGCACTGCACTTTACTTCTACGATTCGTAACATATCTAGTTATCTACATTCAAAAATTATCTTTCTGACTATCATTATTTGGCTATCTTTTCTGACAGCTATTGGAAAGCAAAATACAGGAAGCCAAGTCTAAAAAAGATACTCTAAAAGCACGAGCTCAATCTGCCAAGTTAGTTCTTGCCCTTTACTAATAACTTTTTTCCCAATTCCCCTCGGCAACTAGTTAATCGTTTTTGCTGTAACTGGCTATCTTCTCCATAGGACTGCAACAAAAGTTAGTGAGATGCTGGGGAATGTAAATACAAGCAGTGCTCTGTCGGCTTTCGAGAAGATGGAAGAGAAAGGTAATCTGATCCACTTCATGCTTTCTGTTGCAAAATGAGTGTCTTTGGTAATCTGATCAACTTCATGCTTTCTGTTGCAAAATGAGTGTCTTTCCCTCTGTTATATTTATTTCAAAATTGTCCTGTATCATCGTGGATTTTCAGAATAGTACCATATATCCCTCATTAAGTTAAGGATTGTTTAAGCTATGTACCAAAATTCAATAACTAAGATAGAAAGCCACCATAAGAAAAAAAGGAGAAAGAAGCACAAAACACACAGGGACACATGTGAGACGACAATGTAATTGTTCATGTTACTCCATTCCCAAAATTATGTTACCTTAAAGGCGTCTTGTTTTTCTTCTTGACAGTTTTGGCAATGGAATCTCAGGCAGAAGCACTTAATCAGCTAACCAGTGATGAACTTGAGGGAAAGGTAGCAAGACCTGCTCTAATTGTTTGTTCTTGACAGCCCGTTAATAAATCTGAAAGCATATGCCAATAATTGTATAAGATTTCTTCAGCAATTACTGCAATAGTTCCTTCCTCGCTTTGCAGTTTGCTTTACTAGAGACTTCTTCAGTCGATGACGATCTTGCCAGCTTGAAGAAAGAACTATCCGGCAGTACTAAGGTTCTCTATTATAAAATCTTTTCTTCCCATTTCACCCCCCTCTTAATATTGTAGTTTATAATAAAAAAACATCATTATTGCTAGATTCCCAGATAAATTTTCATTAACATATACTGAACTTTGATGTTGTTTATAATCGAACTCACTCTCACGGAACGTCTCGTTTTTGCTAATTAGAAGGGAGAGCTTCCACCAGGGAGGCCAGTTACGAGCGCATTAAAGTTTCAAGATCCTGAAATCGAGAAGGAGCTGAACGAGTTGAGGCAAAAGGCCAAGGAGTACTAGCTGCAATCGTTGATGCTCGCGTATAGCGAAAAGAAATTCTTCATTCAGGTTGATTGGTGAGTGTTGTCAATATGTTTATGAATGAATGGTGGCGTTATCGATTAGGAATTTTGTACATTATGACAATTATGGTGTCACTTTTAGATAAAATTACGGTGTTAAGGTTATATCTCTGACTTCTCTGTTCTTTTGGGCATTTTTGAGTAACTTGTGTTCTATGACCATACATCATTTACATTTCACACAAAGTATGGTGTGCTCCTTTTGATAAACTCATTTGTAGACTGAGTTGTGCTTTGTTGTAGGGTCAAATAAGAGTGTTTACAATTTGACAACTGGATCGAATCGAAGGTCGATTCTTGGTTATTAGTGTTTTCATTCTTCGTTAAACAACAACCTATTATTTAGTGAAAAAAACCGATTCGAATCACTAATCTTTTGACTATCGATGCCTCTATGTTTTAAGTCCTTATTGACTTTTTGATTCTCAATTTTGTGTGTGGGAATGTTTTTTTTCCACATTTTTTCCCTTTTTGTTTTTAAACTCCCTCGTTTGCTTTTTTCCCATTTTGGTTAATATTACTGCCATAAAAATTGGGTCAAAATCACAAAACCCGCGGATAAATTTTTTTATAAGAAATGGGTTTGTTGATATGGTAAATTTAGCACACGACGTTTTGCAGATAGATACGAGATACTGCGGTTCCTCAAATATATTTTCTTAAGATTTTCACATTCTCATTTAAGACACTATTTTATTTTTTATTTTATTTTTCTTTTTAGATCTTTAAGCAATGAGGAATATAAAGGAAAGAATATTTCAAGTGGAATTCAAACATAGATTATTGACATGATAAATCACGTTCCTAAATACTTGGGTTGATGGTTTATCCTTCGCTTCAAACAATTGATATATCCCAAAAATGGTTGTTCTAGTTAAGAGGGATAACTAGAAGGATTGGTGAACTCCTATGGCAATAATTAAGTCTTCAGTATAATATAGCATTTATTCTACCAAAAAATTCAATAAAAAGAGATTCAAACTCAAGGGGAATGATTGTATAAAAATAATATAGTAGCTATTATAAACAATATCAAAATAATTAAATAAAATACTGTATAAGAAATTTGATATTCATATTCATTATTTATATTTTAACCATGCCACCTCTTTACCTCCAAAACAAAACTTAATTCACTCTTAAACAAAAATGGCTGATAATTGTGGTAAAGTTTAATAAGCATGGACGTTTCATTCAAGTTGGGATGACTTTGAACGAATATTCAAATTGGGATGACTTTGAATGAATATAATCTATGCCACATTCTATAGATAAATTAAGAGGGGTTCAAAATCCTAGAAGATAATCAAAAAATGATAGAAAAAAGAAAGAAGAAATTACGAAAACCTACCAATTGGAAGAAACTTTTAATTTTCAATTTTGGGTGCAAAAGATTTCCTTTTCCTTGCTTTCTCCCTCACTTTTTTTGCCTTTTTTTTTTTTT
>JACFYI010003744.1:813106-829110 GCA_014898755.1 Handroanthus guayacan
AAAGAACTGCTCAGGCCGGCGACGCGCCGCATCCGTTTTCCCTCAAATTGCTGCTGGATGAGCAGAAGGCAGTTTCAAGAGGTTTCATGTAAATGGGGGATGGGGTAGGAGATAAAATCCATTTGATTTTTTATTTTTTTATTTTTGCTTATTATTATTATTGTTATTTTTTATGGGATATTAAATGACAAAAATAAGTAGGGGGTGTTTCACTTGAAATTTGAATTTGGATTATTAACCTGGTAAATCAGGTCACTTACTCATTTGAATTTTTTGGGCATCTCAAATTTTAGTGTTTTATGTATTACTTAACTTATCAAATTAATATTAATACTGTTTCATCTAACGAAGAATGAAGTCAAAATAGTCTTATTTTTAATTTAATTGCAAATATAAAATGTATTAAATTGGTGGAAAGGAAAGATCTAAAGTAATTGATATAATAAAATCTTTGAATTGAAATATTTTGATTATACTGGACCAAAAATTCTTTAGTAAACGAGACTATATTAGAGATAATCACAACATTGTATCTTTTCTCAAGCTTTGAAAATAAACGGGCCACATGCATATTTTTCATTGGTTAGGAGGATGTCTCATAATCTCATAGTCATGTATTCGATTTTCCCAAACGTGTGTTGAATACTTTATTCTAGTGAATAATAGCTTGATTTAATTTTCTGTTGTATAGTAGATTAGTTAGAGATTTTCTTGTTAGTTATTGATTTTAAATGTTATTAATTTAATGTAGTTATATTAAGAATTAGATGTATTAGTTGTCTCATTCTCAATAATCTAAATTAATTTGGAACCACTTACAATTTATTGATTAATAGATAACTACTAAGTTAATAATAATAATAATTTAAAAAAAAAAAAATTTCATCAAGCATTCAGTTACATGCAGTACTATTGTACTGGATAAGAAGAATGTCTAGAAATTGACATGGTGAATAATAAATAGGTAATCATTAATAAAAGTCACATTTCAACTTGAAAACTTTGATGCATTGTTATTCTCACCGCTGACAGAAACAAGGCAGATTGCTTCGAATGAATAACTAACATGTCTGTCAGTCATTCCCAGCGTCCCCTACACACACAAACACATATTTACACACACTATATTTATATATATATATATATATATGCATTTACTTACAGAAAGAGAAAAGAGAGAGGAAACGTGAGGTACATTGACTGACATACGCAAAAGCTCCTGATTTTCAGACGCAACACCCACAGAGAGAGTAAAACAAAGAAAACGGAATGAGACAGAGACGGGAAAGGGATTCGTTTTTTGTTTTTTATATCTTCGTCAGATTTGAGGTTGATTTTCGAAGAATTCTAACAACTCATCAATTCCTCGAAATTTACTAAATTTTAACCGACCCGTTTGGCCCTTTTCTCTGCTGATCTCTCCTTCCCTTTCCCGTTTTAAGCTTTTACTTCTCCTCCCTCGTTCATCCTCCCTTTCGCCACCGCTCCTACAAGTCTTTTTCTTTCACATTTTTTTCACCAACCCACAAAATTTGTTTCACAATTTCACGTTTATATTCATCCCAACACTTTTATCTCCGTCCAAGATTTCTTTTTTTCGTTTCTTTTTTGAATTTGGTTTCAATTTTTGACAATTCTTGGCGGTGGCGATGGTGTCCGGGAGGAGGCGTTTGCTTTGGGTTCCTTTGTTATTGTTGTTGGTTGAGCTTATGTGTTTAGTTCAGGGCAATATGGTGTTTGAAGTTCATCACAAATATGGTGGCCGTGGCAAGGGAAAGGCGCCGTTGAAAGAGCTGGTGGCCCAAGATTCACGCCGCCATGGCAGAGTGCTCTCTGAAATTGATTTTCAGTTGGGCGGTGACGGTTCGCCGACGAACACTGCGTATGTTTGATATACATGAGAATTTTTATCTATTTGTGTTTGCATATGATTCTTGATTGATTTGAATTTGTGGGATGATGTTCTTTTGAATTATTTCTTTGTGAATTTGTATGTTATGGGGTTGGAATTAGAAGTTAGGATATATTGATGTGAATCTGTGATTATTTGTTATGACCGTGTGTAGTTTAAGCCACAAGGTCCTGTTTCCAAGTTGTCTGAATGTACTATTGAAACAACATATCATGTGGTCTCAAAGTGATGTCCATTGTTTGATTGGTAAGAAATTGTTGGTTTGGATTGGTGGCTGCATCCATTTAGCTCAATTTTGATGTCTTGATCTTGATGTGGTGCCAAGAATCTTTGTCTGCGTGCGTTTTGTTCTGAACTTAGGAGGAATTGTTACCGTCTGCTTATTATCTCGAACGTGTGAATGAAAACGAATATAATTCCTTTTGGTCAAGCTTGTGAGGAAGTTGAAAATCATGTACTTGTTTGCCATGTCTTGTGAGCGCTCGTCTATCAATGTATGGGCGTGCTTCCCGATGAGTTTGGCTGTAAGATTTCTTGGTGTTTTGGTTTCTAATTTAGATAGCTCTAAGTTTGTGAATGTTGATTGTTTAATATATTGTTGCAGGCTCTATTATACCAAAATTACGATTGGAACTCCTCCAGTTGACTATCACGTCCAGGTCGATACCGGAAGTGATATATTATGGGTGAATTGTAAGAACTGTGACAAGTGTCCCACAAAAAGTGATCTCGATGTATGTCTCGTTGTCTATTCTTCGTTTTGTTTTGACCCGAGAACTAAGATTCTAGCTGTCGAATACAACTCTTAAGATTGTCAAGTTACTGATTGATGCATGGTTTCCTTTAATCCACCAGATACCCTTGCACCAGTACGATCCGAGTGCCTCTTCCACTGGACAAATGATAACTTGCGATCAAGATTTTTGTGCTACTGTGTTTAGTAGTCCAAATCCGAACTGCAAAGTTGGAATGAATTGCGAATATGCTGTTACTTATGGAGACGGGAGCAAAACCGAGGGATACTTTGTCAGAGACAATTTCCGATTCGATCAAGTGACTGGGAACCTCCAAACCAGGACAACGAACAGAACCATAGCATTTGGGTGGGTTATCATTTCGGATACATCTTCTCAAGATATCTTCTTAAGACGTAGGATTGTCTGCATACTTCGTATCTTACATGTTTCTTTTTCAATCTAAGATAGGTGCTCAGCTAAACAATCTGGAGACTTAGGTTCATCTTCGCAGGCCGTTGATGGTATAATTGGTTTTGGACAAGCAAATACGTCCCTTCTTTCGCAGCTTGCTTCATCTAAGAAGGTCAAAAAGGTCTTTTCACATTGCTTGGATGGCACGAATGGAGGTGGCATATTTGCTATTGGAGAAGTCGAGCAGCCAAAAGTGAATAGAACACCACTTGTCCCAAATCAGTACGTTAACATTATAACTTGTCCGTATTTTTCTTTTCTATGACAACATTTTAATATTTCTGGTAAATATATGTGGTCTGCACATCTAATCATCTGCCTGATTGAACTTATTTTTGTTATTATTAGGCAACATTACAATGTCGTTCTCAAGGCAGTTGACGTGGGTGGTAAATCTCTAGACCTTCCATTCAATTTCTTTGGCTTCGGATCCAGTAGACGGGTCATAATCGATAGCGGTACAACCTTGGCCTATCTTCCATCTGACCTATATCAACAGCTTACGGATCAGGTATGTCTTAAAATTCGATAATTCCCCGTTTATTGCATTATCATGTAGATGAATATAAATACCATTACATTCTTGGACTTTTCATACATTAGTACCCCTGTTTCTGAGCATCTGTTGATGTGTTCAGATCATGGCGCAACAACCTGGTCTGAAAACTCACACGGTCGAGGGTCAGTTCAAATGCTTTTGGTACAATGAGAAGTAAGTATTTCGGCTAAGTAACAAAACTCTCTCTCTCCTAGCATTTGTTTTCATATTTACGTATTCATATAGCATAGATGGACATTCATAAGACAATGTCCCATGATGTACTATTGTCGGATTTATATTTGAACCTGTTTTTGCAATTGTTGTCGCGCTTTTGTATAACTTCATCTCTTTATGAAAAAGCAGAATAATTGTTGGTTTCACTTACAATTGCAGTGTTGATGATGGATTTCCAGTTGTAAAATTTCAATTTGACGGCTCTCTTTCCTTGCCGGTTTATCCCCATGATTATCTCTTTGAAGTTCGTGTGAGTAAACTCGAATACATATCTTTGATTATCCCCAAAAGTTGTTACTACTCCTCCTCGTAAAATTTTACGCTTCATTTTGGCAGTTGCATTTGAATTTTGTCATTATGGAAAATATCGAGTTTGTATTCGTTTTAAATAACTTGTATTTGCAGGATAATGAATACTGCATAGGTTGGCAGAGCAGTGGAATTCAGACAAAAGATGGACAGGAAATGACTCTATTAGGAGGTATATTTCAAGTTTACGTTTTTAGTACATATTATGCAGTTTTATGAAGAAAATATTCTTTTTGGCACTAATACACTAACACAGTATAATCAACATACAGATATTGCATTATCAGACAAGCTTGTTCTATACGACCTCGAAAACCAGACAATTGGATGGACACAATATAACTGTAAGCTTCTTATTACCATCGTCGAACGTTATAGTATTAAGATTTCCAAGAAAACAGAGATGTATGAGTCACTAATCTTTTGCTGTCTGAAATCAGGTTCATCGAGCATCAAAGTGAAAGACGATGCGACTGGAAATGCTTATGAAGTGAGCGCCCATAACCTATCTTCTGATTCGAGTCTGTTGAGGGCTAATGTTATATCACTACTTTTGCTTGTAGCTGCAATCCTCTATCTGATCGAATGAGCTTTGAAAAATTGACTGGACGAAGATGGGCTTGCCGATGAACCCTCATGTTCAATAGTGAAAAATATTCTTTCTTGTTTTTGATACAAACGCTTCAAAGATTTGCTGCTTTTAGTACTTACAGGAATTTTTTAATTATGTTTGAACCAATGTAGAGTTTTGAATTTGCCTTCTTCTTCTCCTTTTTTTTTTTTTTTTTGGAAATATTTTTTGGCCCACAGGAGATGTTAAAGAGGTTATACACTGTAAAACAGAATGACAAAAGTACTAGTGTCTTTCTTCTAATTCTTTAATGTTAATTGAAATAGCTTTTCAGTTACTATTTGATTAGAATTCAAGAAAATTTCTGTATTCTAGTTTTTGGGCCGGGTTGGGTTGAGCTGGCAATTCTGGACGATCCAAGTTTGAATGTTTTAAACTATCAATGTGGTTTGAATAATTTTTCATGATAATCATTATTTAGTAATTTGTCTAGAAAAAATAATAAATGATTGTATACACATAAATATTCAATGTTAAGATTATTTATAGAGTTTGTAAGATAACAATGTTACAAGAATAATCCATATGTTACCTAGGACATTTGGGTAAATGATTTTTGTCAATAATGGATTAATATCATGAAAGCTGGGCTGCATGTTGATCAACTCAAAGTTTAAAATGAATTTTCTCAAAAAAAAAAAAAAAAGAAAAAGAAAAACCGTCTAAAATGGAAAATATTCATGCATAGATTGAAGAAAAAGGATAAGAAGATAGACTCAATCAATTTCTTGATTATACATTGATTGCCTTGTTAATTAATTGTGTGACAAAATAAAAACTTTTATATACACACACACACACAATAACAAGAGTGTTCCATAAGTTGGGGACATATTGTTTTTTTAGTTAATAATTTTGGGCAAGTTGAACCAACTATTTAAATGCAACTACATGTATTTTAGGGGCATGAAAACATTGTTAGTACATGCCACACATAGGAATGACATGGACCATATTGTGATGGAACATCTTAACCTGTCATCACATGGAGTAATCTGTGCAGGGATTTATGAGGGTGATGATTGTAAGTAGTTTCACCATATGTAGGGGTACTTAAATAAAAACGGACATCACATATTTCACACCATCTATTTATTAATTTCACAATATTTTGGCCAATTATTTGATTATTATATAAATAATTGTAGACATCGTGATAGTTGATACATCATATCATACAATAATTTACAAGTTAACGCTAACTCAAATATATATATATATACACACACATGCAAGGTACATATCATTTCAATAGAAATGAAATAATAATCTTAAAAATCAAAATTTTCTCATTGTTGTCTCTGAATGGAGTTTGTATTTTGTCTCAAATGCACTATAATTGATCATCCTCTCAAATGTATTAATAATTATTACCTCCAAAAATTATTGCGTCATCAATTGATTAATAAGAAGCGAGCTCTTTCTAGATGATTCCTCCTCATATTTTTTTAGTCTACATCGTATTAGGCATCGTTTTTAACTATTATTCCCCTCTGAATAATGAGTTTATATGCATTATTTATTCATTCATCTCTATATGAAATTATGAAGTGATTGATGAAACATTTAGATTTTTTTTTTCCTTGGATAAAAGGGAAAGTGAAAAATAAAGGAAGTAGAAGAAATTAAGTGAATGAATGATAGCCCGGGATCCAAATGGCTCTTGTATTCTGTGCCGAGCTGAAATTTTTTCGGAAAACTCATGATCTCTTGAAGTTAAGGTTACATTCTCTTCTTCTTCGTTCTTAAATTCTTGTTGCCGTATGAAAGAATTGAAAAAATGTTATTTTAGAAGGAGACTGTAATTGGTGATTTCGAATAATAATGATATGTCTTCTATTGGGGCTTAGATGAATGTAAACTTCTTTTTGAAAACTTTAATAATGTATTTTTCATGAGCTTGCTAATGCCCCACCTAAAATTAGAGGTAAAGCAATAGCTTAATTAATGTAAATAAACAAGGATGCTTTGAGGTGCAAGTCATGGTCATTAATTAATTTTTTCACTCCATAATTTAGTTAATTATTTGGTAAAACCACATGATTTACTTATATACACCGTAAAAATTTCGACATTGTCATTTTATACTATTTTAAGTTTATTATTTAACTTCCAACTTAATTTAGCTGCATTAAATAATAAACTTAAAATGGGTAAAGTTTTGGAAGCGATATGTGATTAATAAGTTCAAGATTAATTAATGCTCCCTTCTTTAATAATGAATTGATTTAATCAGAACCGACCCAAACAAAACAAGGACTAATATCGGGGTCCATCACTAGCGTCACCAATTTTCATCTTATATATAAAAATGTAGGATATTTTGTTGTTATCATTAGTAATAATATTATTAAACAAGTTCTTAACTACTCCTCTTCATTTGTTTTAGTATAATAATCCCTGATCCACTGCCTTTTCCTTTTTAATACATACAGAATTCAGATTACTTACAACTGTGCTTTATGCTGTATATATAATTCAGGATGTGATTGACAAACAAACCACGTCCTCTCTCTCTCTCTCTCGGCGGCTTTTTTTGTGCCCCAATTTCCTTTCCCCTCAGTTTCACTTTATTTGTTAATCTCTCTCTCTGTTTTTGTGCCTCCTTTTTGGTTCTCATTTAATCACTTTTCGAGGAAACCTTTTTGTTTCTCCATCTTGATCTTGGCCAGTGCTTGTTTCAAGGTTTTGGAACTGTGCTATCGATCAAAGTTCAATTCTTTTACTGATTTTTGGAGTGAAAAAGAGAAAGTAACAGGCTTTTGGGTTTGTTTTGCTGGGCTGCAAGATTCAACCTTTCTTGTTATTTCTTGGAATTGGTGGAAGATTCTGGCTGTGTAAGGGTTATGCTAAGTGGGATTTTAGAATTGTTAATTAATCATTTGTTCTGATTGATTTTTTTTTTATGATATATGTTTTCTTTTAGCATTTGAAGTGTGTTTCATAAATGGAAAGGGATATATTGGTCTCCTGAATTGTAAAAAGGGCAGAGATTTTTTCACAGATCTGCTCCTTTTAGCTCTTTATGCTTCACTTTTATTAGCTTTTAGCAATAGCATTATTTTATATTCTATAAAAAGAAGGGAAAAGGGATGACAAAGTAAGGAGATACTTTGTTTATGTAACTTGATTGTTGTTGTATATCTATATATATATATTATATAGGGCCCTTTTGAGGATCAGGTAGTGGTAATTCATTCTTTTTTGCAGGTGGGAAGGTTATATTTGCAATGCATACATGTCTATGGAAGCATGAATGTTTTAAGTAGTTTGTGTGGATAAATTGGCCTATCGATTGCTGAATTCAATTTTAGAAACCTCATTTTAGCAAAAGATTGGAAGTGTCTTGAGGGAACTGCATGGATTTGTCCACTAGAATTCATCTGTTCGTCGAGGAGGGTATTATCTTTGTTAAGTAGACGATTTGGGAGTTCGTATCTAAGGACAGCGAGGGATATTTTATTGGTCATTTGTGACGGATCCAAATACGATAAGTAGTGGGTATCATTGGCTGGTTGGTCTGGAGTGCATACTGAATATTATCAGGGCCCTAAGAATGGGGTCCTGCTTCTCCAGTGAAAGCAGGAGCCCTCTCCCAAGTTCCTCTGTGGGGGTTAGGAAGACAAAGGGCTCGAGAAGGAATTTGGGGTCTCGAAATTCGTCCTTCGACTATAGGAGGGAGGAACTGCTGCACAGGACTCCTGGGCGGCTGATCTTGAATGGTTCGAGCGAGATTGCTTCGCTTTTTACACAACAAGGCAAGAAAGGGACCAATCAAGATGCCATGGTTGTTTGGGAGGTTAGTTCATCCTCCCTTCATACTTACGTGGGTGATATAATGTAATGAGAAAAACAAGTCTATAATGAATCTGACGTATTACCAATCATTTAGCATCATGCTTTGTCTGTTTCTACTCAAGATCATAGCTTTTTGCTGCCTGGATTGCTTTTGACATTTTGAAAATGTTAGTGATTACTTTCGACACACTGTTAGCTGCTACGAAACTTTGAATTATTTCCAAAAAGCCTTGAGCAAACCTCTGGATAGTCTATCACATGTAAGCTTGTGATATGTTATTTGTCACCTTTTACGGTTAAAATCTTCACAATACTCGAGTTTTTTACAACAAGGTTTCTATTAGAAAATATTGCATTCATTCTATCTTAGTGCTTAATCTTGTTGTCGATTTGTTGATCCTCGGATCTTGAAAGAAATTCTTTTTGTATGTATTGCTTATGTAACGCTGACCTGCGAACATCATGTCTTTGCACTATCAATACCTTTATTGGTATTATCTTCCAAATTTGCTTATAAGAGACTGCATTCACTGATTCTTTGAGAGACAATATATCCAGAACTTTGCTTCAAGAACAGACACGGTTTGCTGTGGTGTTTTTGATGGCCATGGCCCTCATGGTCATATGGTTGCAAAGCGAGTTAGAGATGCGCTTCCTCTGAAGCTGAGTTCACACTGGGAAGTCAGTATAAAAAACGATATTCTTAGGGAAATCAGTTTAAATAGCATGGGAAGTTTGTGCACCGATGATACTTCCTCTTTATCTGCTGGCGACGAAGCTAGGGCTTCCATTGATGTTGAAGAAACCGGAAAGAATCAAGAGGTCTTTCAGTCATTGAAAGAGTCTTTTCTGAAGGCATTTAAGTTCATGGACAGAGATTTGAGACTGTACGCAAATATCGATTGCTTCTGCAGTGGAACAACAGCCGTGACCTTAGTGAAACAGGTAATGTAATAAATTCACGACTGGTGCTTCGTTGTATTATGAATGCACTAAAGGATGCATCGATTGTCTTCTGTAGGGTCAGGACCTTGTAATTGGAAACGTTGGGGATTCAAGAGCTGTGTTGGGTACACGAGATGAAAATAACTCACTTATAGCAGTCCAGCTGACAGTGGATCTTAAACCTAACCTTCCAGGTACCTCCCTCCCCCCTTCAAGATAAATCTTTATTATCTATATGATTCTAAACAGGCGGATAGATTTCTTAGCATAGATTATCCATTTGTCAAACGATTTATGCTGATAATCTCCAACTATTGATGTGGAATTCAAGTACGACATCTTTACTTCTTATCTATCCTTACCTTACAGCGGAAGAAGAGAGGATCCGCAAATGCAAAGGACGTGTTTTTGCCCTTCAGGATGAGCCTGACGTCGCGAGGGTGTGGCTGCCAAACAACAACTCTCCCGGCCTAGCTATGGCACGTGCATTTGGTGATTTCTGTCTCAAGGACTTTGGGCTTATATCTGTGCCTGAAATTTCCTATAGACGCATTACTGATGGAGATGAGTTTGTAGTCCTAGCAACGGATGGGGTATGAGTGCCACAAATTTATGTACCATTCAACAACATTTTTCTGCCAGGTTAATGTACCTTTTCACGTTTCTTGCAGATCTGGGACGTACTCTCGAACGAGGAAGTTGTGGAGATCGTTGGTTCTTGTCCCACTCGGCCATATGCAGCTCGAACACTAGTCCAGTCAGCAGTCAAGGCTTGGAGGTCCAAGTATCCTACTTCAAAAGTCGACGACTGTGCGGTCATTTGTCTCTTCCTCAACTCAAACGAGTCTACTGCTTCAAGTAACCTCTCCGGAGCGTATAACCCCTCACCCGAACAAGATGACATGACCGGGAAAGATGATCTTCCTGGACCGACTGGATTGAACCGTTCTGGCACAGTTAGAACAGGCAACGAAGAAGTTGAACAAGAGTGGTCTGCTCTTGAAGGGGTTTCTCGCGTAAACACGCTCTTGACAATGCCAAGATTTGTACCGAGGAAAGAAGACATAAAAGCTGCAGAAGAGATGAAGGCTAGAAAATGAGGTCCAAGTATATGCTATGCATTCATGTTCATTGTCCTCCATTCTCATGGAGAAAAGGGGAAAATGTTGAAAGATTTAGTGTGATTTTTGTTCATCGTGGATTGGAGAGATGAGTCGGACGAATATTAGAGTGTCTGGTGATCATCCTCTTGTGTAGTGTGGATAGAATTGAAATTTTGCAGTATCAAGCTCTTCTTGTTTATTTGTGTATTGTTTTCCATGCATTTATTTCAAGGTATCAAGAATGTTTTTGGAAAATTGGGTAGTAAGGTGAAACACTGATATGGGTCATGAAATAAGATGAGCCTTCTGTTTCTTGTATTAGTTGCTTTGTGCCTTTTGTACTTTGTCGATGACAATAAAGATCGTTGCCACAACATTTCCGATATTTGATCTAATTATAATAGCATTTACTTTTGTTTGATAAGTTATAATAATACCTTCTAAGTTGACGAGAAAACTTAATAGAACGATAGATATCCAAAATATTTCCTATTGTTAACTGATAATATGTGGTATTATTGTAACTTTTAGAAGTTTTGATGTAATTAAGTTTGAAGTATAAAGGGATGTTAGAGGTAATTATCTCTAATATTAATCCGTGCATTGAGTTGCGGGAAAATCGCAGTTTTGGTCCAATAATTTAGGCCTTGTACACTTTTGGTCCCATTATTTTCAATTTTTCACTTTTGGTCCCATAACTTTATTTTTTTCTCACATTTGGTCCTCCGCTACTGTTCCGTCAATTTTTAAACCATTCAAGCACTGTTGCTGTTAGTTGCCGTTAATTTCTAAAATATAAAAACTAACGGCAACAGTGATTGTGGTGTTAAAAAATTGACGGAACAGTGACAGAGGACCAAATGTGAGAAAAAAATGAAGTTATGGGACCAAAAGTGAAAAATTGAAATTAATGGGACCAAAAGTGTACAAGGCCCAAGTTATGGAACCAAAATTGCGATTTTCCCATTGAGTTGCTAATCTTTGCTATGAAGTTTTGATGAGACACTCTAGTATCATGTTCAAAGGGAGTTGTTGTATTAGCCCTCCAAAACTAATTGTTATGTATTATTAAATGCAAAGTATTTAAACTTTATAATTCTTGATGAAATATGTTGAAATGATGAGAAGAATTAAGATATAAGATAAATTTTTTCACACACACATATATATATATATATATATTTTGATAACTTGAGGAGCAAACAATGGCAAATATGTAGTTGAGGTGTGCAAGAAGTGTCGGGATTAATAAGTGGAAACAACACAAACACACGACTTTAGCGATTTCTGCATAATTAAGCGACGCTATATAAGAAACCGCGACAGCAGAAAGAGATGGAGACCTCTGTAACTGACTATTGCTTCACTTTGTTGTAAATTAGTTGGCTCCAAACCAAATTTAACGACGCAAAATCCTTCCGCCGGACCGCTGATCTCTCCGCCCTGAATAGGTAACCTTGCTGTACACTTTTCCTAGTTAATCTCTGAATCGTCAGGAAATCTCATTCTGTATCTGAATTTTCAAAAATTTATTATTTGTTGGTTATGCATGCTAGTTGCAACGAGTCTGAAAATGGTTGGGTGCACATATTGAGCTTAATCATTCGATAACTTGTCAATTTTATTTTTTTTTCGTTTCTGTTCTATTGCGGATTATGGAACATTTTTATATACGTTGATGCGTGCATCGACATTGCGGATCTGAATGATGAGAGTGATCATTTTCTTTTTCTCAATTCATTTCATGAATTAAGAAGGTACGTATCCGCTGGTATCGATTTAGGTTGTTTCTGATTTGTTTAGGAGAAGATGTTCATTGATTGATCAAACATTTGTTAAATCTGAGTATATTGGTAAATGGGTCGTTTGAGTGATGAGCTGCTGCTTATAATTTTCTTGTCTTAAATATCTGTAGAAACTTAAATATTTTCTTTCTTCATCTCGTTAGAATTCCTAATTAATGCTAATTGTTAAATGTGGAGACTGGAGACTTACTAATAAATTTGATAATCATAGCAGGGATGCTCATAACACAAGTTAATGCTGTTGTTTACTTCAGATTTGTTAGGTTTTGTGTGCTATTGTGCAACCGGTTATATTATAGTATCAAAAGGTGTTCTCCAACATTATATATTGTTCCTTTAAATTTTCTTGTTCTGTATTAATAAACTAATAAAGTCTAATGATCAGATAACGAGTGAAAAATGGAGAAATCTTGCTCTCTGCTGGTAGATTTTGACAAGGGCTCACCAGCCTTTGCTAACGAGATCAAGAAGGCACTTGAAGGGAATGACGTTCCAGCTAAGATTGATGCCATAAAAAATGCAATCAAGCTTTTGCTAAATGGTGAAACCCTGCCTCAGCTGTTCATCACCATAGTTAGATATGTATTACCATGCGAGGACCACCTTATTCAGAAACTGCTGCTGCTCTATTTGGAGATCATCAACAAGACTGATGGAAAGGGGCGGGTGTTACCAGAAATGATCCTAATCTGCCAGAATCTCCAGAATAATCTTCAGCACCCTAATGAGTATATCCGTGGTGTCTCCCTAAGGTTCCTTTGCCGGCTCAGTGAAGTGGAGATCATCGAACCTTTGATCCCCTCCATCATGTCAAACTTGGAGCACCGACACCCTTATGTTAGGAGAAATGCAATTCTTGCTGTGATGTCAATTTACAAGCTCCAGCATGGTGAGCAGCTCTTGGTTGATGCTCCAGAGACAATTGAGAGGTTGCTCCTGACAGAGCAGGATCCAACCGCTAAACGGAATGCCTTTCTCATGCTCTTCAATTGTGCTCAGGATCGTGCTATTAATTACCTTTTGAGTAATGCTGACAGAGTATCAGACTGGGGGGAGCTCTTGCAGATGGTTGTCTTGGAGCTGATACGGGCAGTTTGCAGGACAAACATAACAGAAAAAGGGAAATATAGCAAGATTATTATCTCTTTACTAAATGCCCCTTCAGCTGCTGTAGTTTATGAATGTGCTGGAATCCTTGTTTCTTTGTATTCTGCCCCCACAGCTATTAGAGCTGCAGCAAATACTTATTGTCAGCTCCTTCTATCTCAGAGTGACAATAATGTTAAGCTCATTGTGCTTGATCGCCTGAATGAACTCAAGTCTTCCCACAGGGATATTATGGTTGACATGATAATGGATGTTCTGAGGGCACTGTCAAGCCCAAACCTAGACATCCGAAGGAAAACGCTTGATATAGTTCTAGAACTGATCACACAATGCAATGTCAATGAGGTGATTTGTACTTTGAAGAAGGAAGTCGTAAAAACTCAAAGTGGGGAGCTTGAGAAGAATGGGGAATATCGTCAAATGCTCATTCAAGCTATCCATTCTTGTGCCATAAAGTTCCCTGAATTGGCAAGCACAGTGGTTCATTTGTTGATGGATTTCTTGGGAGACAACAACACAGCATCTGCAATGGATGTTGTTGTTTTTGTGCGAGAGATAATTGAAACAAACCCAACGTTAAGGGTTTCTATCATCACCAGGCTTCTGGATACTTTTTATCAGATCCGAGCAGCAAGAGTTTGTTCTTGTGCTCTTTGGATTATTGGTGAGTATTGTCTTTCTCTTTCTGAAGTTGAGATTGGCATTGCAACCATTAAGCATTGTCTTGGAGATTTACCCTTCTTTTCAGTTTCTGAAGATGAGGAAGCCTCTGATTCTTCAAAAAAAGCCCGGCAGGCTACCTCTATTACTATTTCATTTAGAAGACCAGCTATCCTTGCTGATGGAACTTATGCCACTCAAAGTGCTGCCTCTGAAACTGCTTTCTCCCCTCCAGCTGTAGTTCAAGGCTCTTTGGCAATGGGGAATTTGAGATCTCTTCTTCTCACTGGTGATTTTTTCCTTGGGGCGGTTGTTGCCTGCACCCTAGCAAAGCTCATTCTAAGATTGGAAGATGTTCAACCGTCAAAGATCGAAATAAACAAAGCATCAACTAATGCATTATTGGTTATGGTTGCAATGCTACAGCTAGGACAATCCTCAGTTCTCCCTCACCCAATTGATAATGATTCTTATGACAGGATTATCCTCTGCATAAGATTGCTTTGTAACACAGGGGATGCCGCAAGGAAGATCTGGTTGAAGTCTTGCCGTGAGAGTTTTGTTAATATGCTTTCAGATAAGCAGCTGCATGAAACTGAAGAATTAAAGTGAAGGCTCAGATTTCTCATTCACAGCCAGATGATCTTATTGACTTCTACCATTTAAAGAGTCGAAAGGTGAAAATTTACTTCTTTTAGTCTACTTTAAATGTTCTGTGAATATTGAGGTTCCATAATTGTCTTCTAGAATCGAATGTTGCTCTCTTTTCGTAACAAGTTGTACCATTGCATAAACAAATTTGCCCTGATCCTATCTCTGTGCGTACGATGAGTAAGAGTGATGTACAATCATCTTAATTTCCTCTTTCTTTACCTTTTGTTGACCAATTTGCTATTTGAGCTTGAGACTGAATTTGTCTAATAGTTGTTTCAACATCATTGTGTGTATGATTGGTCCCTGCCTTCACATATTCTGAATGCTTGTGATTGCTAATTTACTCTACTCTTCTAGATAACATTGCGAGTACATGGTGAGTACCTTATCTCGTGTGCAAAACAATACCTTTAAGTTTGGCACTTAGTAATGGCCTTAAATTTTGACACATGCTTAGTTTTTGTAGTGGATGTAACATATTGATTACTAATTGTTTCTCTCATTGTTATTTATGCGTCAGGGCATGAGCCAGCTGGAGCTGGAAGATCAGGTCCAAGATGATCTTAAGCGTGCTACTGGGGAGTTTGTTAAGAATGCAGATGATGCAAATAAGTTGAATCGTATCATTCAACTCACAGGATTCAGTGATCCTGTATATGCTGAAGCTTATGTGACAGTTCATCATTACGATATAGTCCTGGATGTTACTGTTATTAATAGAACGAAAGAGACTCTTCAGAATTTGTGTTTGGAGTTGGCTAAAATGGGTGATCTTAAACTTGTCGAGCGCCCTCAGAATTATACTCTGGCACCTGAATCAAGCAAGCAAATAAAAGCAAATATTAAGGTGTCCTCAACTGAAACTGGAGTCATATTTGGCAACATTGTTTATGAGACATCAAATGTGCATGAGTGGACTGTTGTTGTCCTGAATGATATCCATATTGATATCATGGATTACATATCTCCTGCTGTGTGTGGTGATGGCTCTTTTCGAACCATGTGGGCAGAATTCGAGTGGGAGAACAAGGTAATATAATCACTTATGTCGCTGTATCGAGGTTTAAATTTTCAAGTGATGCCTGTTTTTTTTTTTT
>JACFYI010003744.1:830769-849187 GCA_014898755.1 Handroanthus guayacan
AGAGTAATTTGCAGAAATAAAAAACACTCTTGAATCAAATAGAAATGCACAACAAAAATTGTTTGTGGTACCATGAAATAGAACATAAACATATTTATATGTATACACACACATCATTTATTGGGCTGAATAAGCAAGCCCGTAACGTAAGTGGAGACGATTTGAGGGATGAATGTAGTTTATGTCATATTTACGAACAAATCGAATGTGATTCTAGTCTCAAGAAAGTATTCGAAACAATTATTTATGAAAAAAAATACATACATACATACATACAAACAACATTCATTAGTTCCAAGGAAGTACTCGGGGCAACCATCCATGAGAAAGAAGCAAAAAAAAAAAAAACCAAAAAAAAACAAAAAAAAAAGAAAAAGAAAAGAAGATATATATAAGTATATATACACACACATACGACATTCACTCCATGGGAGAAGAAACTAGTCCTAGAAATGTGGATTTCTTCTTTTTGTTTTTGCCTATTCCTAAAGCCAGAGAAAGATCAAAACAAAATAAAAAAATAAAAAAGGAGAAGTTCAATAGAGGGCATTCTTCAAGTGGGCTCCACACGCCGACCACGGAACCACAAGAAATATCTCACACCTCCATGTGCTTCAGTGCTTGTACAGTTGTCCTTTCCTTTCACAAAGCTATTCCCCTTTTTCTAATTGTTTTTTAATTCTCCAATATATATATGCATATATTCCCCCTTTCTTCTCATCGAAACAAACTAATTTCCCATATCTCCTGTTTTTTCTCTCTCTAAACTGTCTCTTTGCATCGTGAAAACGCAGAGAGTCTGCATCGGACTCTGCCTCTCTTCTTCGATTCCACTAAACTTGGTTTATGAGGTATGTAAATTCTGCACTGCAAATGATTTTACTCAACTTTGGTATTTTTCGTAATTATTGTTTCTGATTTGTTCTTGTTTTTGGACTCATATCTGCTCTTCTCTTTAATGGTTCGATTAATTTATCGGGTTGATTAGGATTTATGAGCTTTGTAATTAATCTTTCTTTGATTTGAATTCCTTCTTGTTGGTTGATATAGCTGAAAGGGGGTTTCTTTACACTTTTCTTTTAGAGTTCGATACTTTTTACTCCTTTAGGAATTGAACCTGTTATTCGGATCTCAATCTAGATATTCTTTTTCATCATTTTGACATATCTTGATTGAAATATGGGGTATTTATTAATTTCGTCTTTTTTTTGTCTCTTTTTTTGTGCAGCTCGAAGGAGAAACCCACCCTCGGGTACGCTTGTTGACAGCTTTCAAGAAAGTACATAAAGATATTTTCAAGTGCTTGATATGTACTTTATTGAAGGAGTATCGATTAATTGTAGTCTTATGCTTAATTCATGTTTCCTTTAGTCAAAATTTTCCTTGTTAATGACACAAAAAAAAAAAAAAATCTTTTTCTTCTTTTTCTGGGGTTTTAATATAATAAATGGCATTTTATGTTTCTTTATATGTTTGTAATGACTATTGGCGTAGTTGATTAGGCCCTGAAGCTGATCTTCTTTTACATGAGTGGATTCCGTTGTTCATCTTGCTTTCTCAGCTTCTATTTCTGTTGATGAGTAGTTTTTTCTGAACAATGTTATTGCAGTGGCACGCGGATTAAGACCCGCAAACGGAATATTGCTTCACCTCTGGACCCTGCAGCATTTTCTGATGCAGTGGTCCAGATTTATTTGGATAATGCCGGTGATCTGGTACTTGTATTTTCTTTTTTGTATTGTTATTATTCTTACTCTATTTCCTATTGCTGGATGCACATGCATCTATGAGAGCTGGGTACGTTAAATGATGATTGCTGTAAATGTCTGTTATATAGGACCTTGTTGCTAAGAGCATCATTGAATCTTCAGACCTTAATTTCTCCCGATACGGTGACACCTTTTTTGAGGTAAATTTCTTGAAGTTTTCAATTTTCTGCATGTAGTAGTTTGACAAAGTGTGAAACTAGCACCATAATTTTGGCATTCATTGATTTATGTATGCCACACTTGTCATGTGACTCTTCATATGAAAAAGTGCATTGAAGTTAATTTTGCATGCTTGTTGTGCATTTAGCCTGCTATATCATCTGGAAGTCAATATTTTTCTATCAGAGGATGCTATCGCATAGTTATCAATCCATAGACTGCATTGTATAGTTGTGGAAAGATGCTGAAGGAAGGCCTGTTCCTTCCTCCTCTTGAACAAAATAACAGAATCTGGCTATAAGTTTGTGATTTTATTAAATACTTCGGACATTTCTTTTCTTTTTCTTGGCTGTTCTACTCATTCTTTCCTTGTGGCATCAGAGTCTAGACTGGTTTCACTTCATGCTGAACCCCCTACTGGCTTCTTGCTTAAGAGATATACATATATATATATATATGTATTTCTAGATTTTAATTGTTATCTTGTTGCTGACCTTTAATGTTTTTATTTATAATGCGGCATTTTCATCCATGCTCTTTCATGTTACAAGAGTTTATGTAGCTTTGTCAAGTATTGTATCACGGTTAATTTTAAGTATCGAACTCCATGTGTCTCAGGCTCGATTTGCATTTTCGATTTGTCAAGCATTATAGCATGGTTAATTTTATATTGGTTGAACTTGTTCGTTACATGATTACAGGTTGTCTTCCTTGGGGCACGTACACAACCTGGTACAATCAAGCTTGATGAGGGGGAGCACCATCCTTACTCTGTGATTGATTGTGAGCCTAAGCATGAAGCCATTTTGCCATCTGTTATATACATACAGAAGATCTTGAGGAGGAGGCCATTTCTTATAAAGAATCTTGAAAATGTTATGCGGAAATTGTTGCAGTCTCTGGAACTCTTCGAAGATGATAAAAGGAAGAAGCTTGCAATTTTCACTGCACTTGCTTTTTCTCAGAAGTTGTCTGGTCTTCCACCTGAGACCGTTCTTCAACCACTGCTGAAAGATAATCTTGTTGCCAAAGGGCTAGTTCTCTCATTCATCACTGATTTCTTCAAGGAATATCTGGTTTATAATGGCCTTGATGATTTGATTTCAATTCTGAAGCGGGGTAAAATGGAGGACAACCTTATGGACTTCTTCCCACCCGCAAAGCGGACACCCGAAGCTTTATCTGAACATTTTACGTAAGTTTCTACCCTAGTTCATGGCAAGGTGGTTAGTGGATGTTATCTTTTGGATGATATCTTTGTTTTATTCTCTACGTGAATTGCTTAAGCCTTCTGATTACTTTTCATGTTTGTTAAGAATGATGTCTAATGGATCCATTATTTTGACAATGGATGCATTATTTTTTCCGTTCATTTAAATTTTGAATATAGGTAGCTTCTGATGTCTTGCTTATAATCTGAATTTGCTTACACTTCAACTGTCTTATGTCACAGCAAGGAAGGACTTCTACAATTGGTTGAATATAATCAGAAGAAGATATTTGAGACGAAGCTTAAGGAAATGAAATCTGCACTAACTACCCAGATAGCAGAGGAAGCTGATATATCTGAAGTAATAGAAACTGTCAAACAACATGTGAAAGATTCTAAATTTCCCGATATTGAGGTTGTGCGGATCTTATGGGATGTCCTGATGGATGCTGTGCAATGGTCTGGAAAGAATCAGCAGCAGAATGCTAATTCGGCTTTGCGTCAGGTATGATTTGAAGTTGGCTAACATGTGATTATGTGAACTGATCATCTGCTCATAACACAACTGATCGGGAAAGCTGTCGTATCTTTTCTATTTCAGGTAAAAACATGGGCCAAATTGCTGAATGCGTTCTGCACCAGTGGAAAGCTGGAGCTGGAACTTATCTACAGAGTTCAGGTCCAGTGTTATGAAGATGCTAAACTGATGAAGTTGTTTCCTGAAATAATGAAGTCACTTTACGATCAAGAGGTTCTTGCAGAAGACACCATACTCTACTGGTTCAGTAAAGGATCAAACCCTAAGGGCAGGTACGATGCTAATTTTTAGATAAATGATTTTGGTTAGATGAGCTGAAGTTAAGATAGTGATTTGGCTTTTAGTTGTTGGGTTTCAGCGTTTTGTTATTGTTTTGACAGGCAAAGTTTTGTGAAGGCAATGGAGCCCTTTGTGAAATGGCTAGAAGAGGCAGAGGAAGAAGAATAAGTTGGTTGAGTTGTAGTTTTTTCTGCCTTTGCCTGTTTTGCTTTTTCCTTCTTGGATGAGGTATCTCGACTCGATGAATGTTGTTGTTCCTATTCGTATGATTTGACATGGATGTTTCTGCTTTGATCAATTTGCTCTCTCTCTGTGTTTTTTATATCTAGAATAAAAGCTCAGTTGTTAAATTTAACTTAATTTGAAGCCACTACTATCATCATCATGATCATCATCATCCATGTTAATAATCTTGTAAGCTCTTGTGCTTTTGCCTCCCAACTTTTTTTGCTCAATTATAAGCACATGGATTTCTAGGATCTGTTGAGATCATGATCAGTTGTGTATAATTACTTTCAACTTTTGAAGCTCATTTTGCATTCATCAAAGAATTAGGTCTTCGAAGGTCGTTGTTTTGTTCAACATAATCCATCATAAATTGGGATTCTTCTGTGCGCTGGCGTCAACTTTTATATGTCATTATGCACTGATAATCATATAATGATAACCATGGTTCACTCATCTTGTGATTGCATTCGATTCAACCGACCACAATTCACGCCAGAATTTGAGGTAAACTAAAACTAGATTTGGACAAAATAGATTGTCGACATGACATGCAACATCTTGTCTAATCGCTATGTAAGCATATATTCGTTGCAATAAAAATCACAAACATCATATAAGCTGCTAAGGTAGCTCAAGAACAGATTAATGAATAACATCATCATCCACAGCGTAAAAAGCTAAAACAATCCCAACTAAGATTGTGAAATCCAAAAATCAGAAACCAAATACGAATAAAAACATAACATTGATTTCAAACAACACAAATTCTGAGTTTCACCTTACATCACAAGCATTTCTTCACCTATTGGAATTATTGATAATACAAATACATCAAATTCGAGTCTCACCATCAGTATTTCCTACGAAACTGGCATTATTGAACTTATTGGGCTGCAGAAATCTATCGATTTCAAACAATGAAAGACAATATAGGCCGCATCTCTAAGTTAGCTTGTGGATTGTCTTCATGTCAGCTGCTTCCTTGAGAGTACCTTTCTCGACGTGATCCCACCACTTGAACAAGAAGTTGTCGACAACTAATCTGAACCATGGGGAGAGCTTCAGGCCCTCCTCACCAGCATCTGCTTTTCTCAAAAGCTCTTTCAACTGCTCTCTGTTCACGTATTTGACATCAGCTACTTCATCTGGATTTGGGTGCACCCTAACATCCCGCACAATGAAGAGGAGATAATCCACTGGACATCGTAAAAAAATGAATATCAGACCCAACCATATAAACAGATGTAATCGCACGGGACATGATAGATAGCTGTTCCAGCATTGAATGATCGAGACATAGTCAAACCGCAGTAGAGAATACAAGTAACTAGCGATGAGACATTTTCATGCAAAACTGTTAGTAAGATTAAGCTAAAGTAGTATGTAGTATTACATTCATGCTCTCCCCATTTGCCATCTGATGGTGCTTTGTAAAGCATACGGCCCAACGGAGTGAACTGGTCAACTGGGACATCTTCAGCAGGGATACCTAGTTCATCCAACAGCTTCCTTTGAGCAGCATTCCTCGCCCCTTGAAATCAAAATTGTTGTGAGAATCGTTATTAGCGTGCAGACTAAAATCTACGTTTCAATCGAAACGTGAGTGGAATAAAATACCAAGAGCATTTTCTTCAATAAGCTCGGAATCTCGGTACAAGGGATGACTGCAACAGGTGTTTGTCCACACTAAAGGAAAGGTCACCTTAGTTGCAGATCGTTGCTGCAAGCAGAACAAAGAGGTCAAAATATTTTAGGGTACCTTCTTCCAATAAAACGGAAATTAAGCAACAAAAGGGAATGTAGAAGAAATTGCAATCAAATAATGTGTGTACCAAGACAAATACATGAAATAACTACAAGAAACTAAGCAGTTGTGAAGAGGTAGCAATCTCATGGAAGAGATAGTAATTACTTGTATTCGACTATGGAGCAAGATAATGCTTTAACTCTTGGAATTTATGGCATTAAGTCAAGCAGGTGAAACCAACAGTATTACAATTTGTGATTACTTTTCTTTTAGATGGTTTCCTTCATTTTCTATTTATTGCTATTTCCGCTCACGTGTAATTCGTCTATATAAATAGGGCGATCTCGAATTAAATGGGAATTAATATATCTTAGCCCTCTGGGCACTTCCAACATGGATGTAGCCCAAGCGGCCTATCCACATAATTCCTTTGTCTTTTTCTCCCTCCATCTTTCTTAACATATCTAAAATTTAACATGAGGAAAGTAGAGAGGCTAACACTGGCATGGCATTTAAATGAGTCGGCAGGAAGGAGAGAAAGCATACAAAGCTGTGGGGGTAACGCAGCCACTTCACTTCCTAAGGACCTAATCTAATAACTCGTAAGATAGTTAGGGCTCCCTTCCACATCTCAAAGAAAGAGTGTGAAGTTAGAATTTCTATTTTAGGATGTCTTCAGAGGTTATCCAAAAAACATTTAAGAATACCGTTGTTTTCCCAGACATCCTAGAGACATTACCTTATATAGAATTATATAAGCCGAATTACACCCATAATCTCTAAGGAAAATAAGCTTTCTATAGCTAATTGGCTTCATGAAAAGAAGAAAACATGCTCAAGTAACATACCTGAAGCAATAACTCATATTTTGAGTTAAAGAGGAAGACACTAAAAGCTCTATGTAACAAGTTCTCGGACTCAATCTTTTCCATCAAATGACCTGCATATTAGAGAGATTGTTGGGTCGAGATTACGGAATCACAAACACCACAGAAGCAAAAGCAACAATTAAAAAAAGTGGTAAATTTCCAAAGAACAAGTAAAGAACCATAATATCTCAGTAGGTCATATTTCAAGCTTTACTAGAAAAGGCAAATAATAAACCAAAAAGGCAAATCATTAATGTATCTGCTATTAGTTCGGGAGGTCAGAGAGCTAATATGAAAATCTAATCACTCTGTTTTTCAAATGCATAGACTATTGCAGTAGATCATCATGATCATACAACATAAGGAAAGAAACTTCAACTTACAATTGTATTTGGTATCATGGCCTACGACACGATCATTCTCATCAACCAATATGCATCTGCAAATCGTTAAAAAACTCAAAGGTATAAGAATAATCCCGATTAAGCCGATCCTGAAATGTCGAAATCTTAACCCTTTTTTACTTAACAGACAAAATCTTCATTCCACATTCACAAACAAAAATGAGCAAGAAGAAAACAGAAACCCAGCTTACCTACAAATATCCCAACAACAACCTAACATGGTAAAGCAAACTCTGTATCTAAACAAAAAGGGAAATAAACCCAACTCCAGAAATGAAAAATGAATATTGCAGCAATACACTTTCTATTACTTTTTTAACAAATCAGTCAAAGGTCATTCCTTTTATCAGCATCAAGATCCAAAAAAGCATGGGATAATGGACAAGCACAAATCCAGGAACCACCGCAAAGCAATAAACCAAATTTTCAAACCGAATCCAAAGTGTCCGAACGCAAGATTCATAACACAAACTGAATCCACGTCAAATCAAGTCCCTCCAAGACCCACAACGTATTTGTCAGCGTGTCCAAAAGAAAATGGTTAAAGTTCAACCGACCCAAAAAAAAAAAAAAGAAAAGAGAGATAGAGTACAAACTCGTCCTCAAACATGAGTCGCCTCTGCACAGCGTCCATGGCGGAATCAGCGATGGCATCAGCCATAGTTGACGGAGAGTCGGCGACGGAGGAATAGAAACGGAGAGCAGAGAAGGTAGTTGTGCGAGCAAGGATGGCGGGCGTTGCAGTGAAGAGGGATCTCCGTTTAAAAAGGAGAGATTTGAGTGGGAAAGTGGAATAAGTAGTGGAGGAAGAAGGTGCCACAGCCAGCACTTTTTGAAGCCGGGCAATGGTCAAGCCTCCCATTTTTCTTTTTCTTAATTAATAATAATAATAATAACTATTACAGCTTTTTTTCTACCATAGATGTATTTTTCAATTCTCGATTCGCTGTCTCCCTTTTGGGTGGGTTGCATTATTAGCCCCGCAAGTTAGGTAATTCTACTTTTGAACCCAAAATTTTAGATTTTCTTTCTTTTTTTTTTTTTTGAAAAAAAAAACAATGTTATTTATTTGGATTTTTTTTTAGTACCTTAATATCTCAATTCTAACAATTTTTTAACAAACCAAAATATTTCGGTACCTGTCCTTCTTGTGAAAAGACTTTCATAGATGAGAGATAATGAATAATTTATAAATTTTTTAAAAGAAAAATAATTATATTCAATTAATACATTAATTTTTAATATCTATTTCTATACATCAATACATTCAAAAATTAAATACATTTGAACTACACACATGATGAATTCTTCAAACTATTATAATATTATATGATAAGCAAATTTATCAATATATTCAAAGCAATTAAATTAAATTAAATTAAATTGTCCATATACGGATAACATCAATGCCAGCAACACATATTGAATGCAAGTAGTTAGTTGTACAATTTGCTTTTTCGTCAAAGTAGAGGCGCAATGTAGACTTCACCATGTTTTAAATATTTATTTTTGTTATTAAAAAATATAAGGTAAGTCCTACTAGGGGAAAGAAAAAGTCAAAAATTAATTTTTAGGTAAGAAAACATTATAATAATTTGTTAAATCTCCACGCAAACAATTTGAACTTACTTTGTCTTCCCGTTTTTGTTGATTGATTGCAATTTTTGTCACTTTTATTTCACTCTTGTTGATTATGATAAAACGTCTCCATCTTAAATTATAGTCACAAAAATTCTAAAATAATCTTCTGGCTAACACTTACCGTTCTTATATTTGTCTTATCTTAGTCTGGCAGACTACATTTTAGACGTTGCATTCTTGAACATAAATTTCGTGAAATAAGTTGAAGGATTTGTATATTGCCACAAATGTAAATAATAGTAATTTTTATTGTGGACTTGAATTAATTGAATACTAGATTATAATTTTTTTTCTTGATTTTGATTGATGGAAAACCCTAAAAATGGCAACAAAAATTTTCGAGAAAGTCCTTTATGATCTCGACCGTCTAAGAATTATTAACCAAAAAAAAAAAAAAACAAAACAAAACAAAGAACAAAAAGTACGACAAACAAAAACGATTGTATAAAATATATGTATACAATCGAGGATTTGGATTCCCATTTCTAACATTATTAATGGAACAAAGTGAAAATGTCCTTGTCCATTATGCTTTAAAGACAAATACCACGTACAATTACACAAGTGCATCCTTAAGATTTATATAAAAATTGTAATAGTGGTCCCTCGATCATAGATCTTCGTCCATTTTGATATTATTGTATAAAATTACTTTATAAATTGTTGTAAAATAATACAATAGAATCAAATAATTGTATCATCTATAGAAACAAAGAATCACATTGTATAAATTAATTTTGCTGTTATCAAATCTTTTACTATTATCAAATCATAACGCAAACAAAGGTTAGGATCCCTATTTTAAAATCCTATTTCATCTTCTATTTCATATTATGAATGCATACAGAGTGTATTAAATATTTTCTTATAAAAATATATAATAATAAATACAATACATATGACATATATTTAAAGCATGAAATAGAAGATAAAACACCATTTGAAATAGGAGATCCCGTCCCCCATTCCAATTTATATTTTATCTTATATTTTATTGTGCGGATTCATGCCATGTGTGCAACATTCACAACCTATGTATTTATAAAAAAATAATTAATACACTTTACATGTAATGATATAAAATATGAGATGAAACAATAGATTAAAAGAGATTAAATTGTTTTGAAGTAAATGCAGCTTTAATTGTTGAGAAGAATTTGATGTCAAAGATGGCGGCTTGCTAATAAAAGAAACGAAGAATATTAATGGTGGTGTGTGCAGTGCAGCAATGTCATAGTGGCACCACCGTATGAAATCGTACCCAACCCCTAAAATCTAGACAAGTTGGGCCTATAAAGTATAAAACACATAAAAGTTCATTATCGATACGGGAACGCAGCCCAAGAGAAAGAAACCAAAGCCTCACAAGAAAGTGGATTTGAGAAGAGAAAAGAGCTCAACAAGAATACAAAAGAGTGCATTTTGAAGTCCATCCATACGACAAACAAAGGAGTGTTCTGCTGTCGGAGTGGCAATATCAATGTCCTTAATCAAACAATTAAAAGCCAATGACATTGCATAGTAGCACTTAAGGCTCCAATCTAAAAGCAAAAAAGCAGGATATTAGCCAGATGATTAATTAAGGTTTATAGTAATTGTCATAAGAATGCTCAAATGCGTTCCTCTAATCACATCTCTCTAAACCCTCTTCTAAAACATGGATAATTTCCCTGTCCAACTCTGCTGATATCCAGGAAAAACCATGAGAACAAAAACAATGTAGGGTTACATCAGATGCAGATGTCTCAACTTATCCCATGCTTATCAAACATACAAGAAATTTGGCCCTTCTAATAAATGACAGGAAAATTTAGCAACACAACGAGCTAAGAGGGCAGATAACACTAACAGAGGCAGACCAAAAGAAAGACTGACGTCCTCAAAATGTTTTGGTTCAATAAAGTCATACATGTGCGTGTCTGAGTGTGCATGCGCAATGTGTGAAGCATTCTGAAAAACATTAAAGGCAATTGATTTACACCCCAACAACTTGAAACAACAGCAAGAATACAAATACTGGAAACCATATGCATAGCGTGATTTTCCCCCTGGAAGTTCACGTTCATGAATTATGCATTTTGTCCAAGCACTGAACAGATAGGAAATCTTCATATCACACCGCACAGTGGAGACTCATGAACTTGCTTATAGATATTGTTGAAGACATGGTGGAGTTCAAAGGAGATTAAAAATCAAAATAAAATTTCGAAAGGGAAAACATCAATAATGGACAAGACAAATACCTTAATTCAAATCTCTTCAATGTAAGAAGCAATCAAACGGAACTCACACGCCATCAAATAGCATAAAAATCGTAACATTGAAAAGCCTTTTATCCTGTAGAAGAATATAAATTCATTTAACAACCAAGGAAATACCCCATTATGCATTCTACAGCTCAACTTCATATCATTCAAAGAATCAAAGCTAGACTTACAGAACACCCACACTCTTATCACGTCTTATGCCTCAACTTTCCTCTCAGTCTTTTGAATGCAATAGCAACCACCTTAATGAATGTGGCAAATGACATCTCTAACTAAGACTGATCTTAAAATCAAAGTAAAAGCTTATGCAAGCCTGCCACTTTGCGTAACATTAACAGATGCACACACAAATTCATATATTATTGATCACAGAAGTGCTAGTGTACCCACAGAAAACCTCATTCTCACCCATTAGATTATAACACCACCAGAAAGCAATGCCACGAACCAGGTATTCTATGACCACTCATACAATGACCAGGCATCAATTCTTAACCTGTTTTGTAAAATTAAGCAAAAACAGGCAATGCCCATTAGCCAAAAAACACAACAAAGGGTGACTTTAGAAACAAAGACAAGCAGTATTAATCCATAACCATAATAATAGAACACGCATATAATTTACAGCAACATAATCGCAGAATCTGCCATATATAGTATTGTCCATGTCATCAACGATAGAGCGAAAGCAGCAGCAGTATGATGCTTTTCTTTTACTATCAAATAAACAAGAAAAGTAGAAGCAGGGAAAATTTAGATTTCACTTCTTGAGGCTGCCGCGGACGCCGGGCTTAGGCTTGGAGGTTTCAGCCACATGACCAGCATGAAGATTATTGAGCTTGGACTCGTCGAAGGGGATCTTGGGATGGCGAGCGTCGTGGTGGATCTGCATAGACTTGACATCAGGAGCAGTGACTTTGCAGTGAGGGCACTCGAGCTTGGCGTGACCGCCCTTATCGTGGCCAGTGCGATCGGCGAGGCCAGCCTTGCCTCCGCCGCGGTTGGTGGTGGCGGCGTCAACTTTGGCCGCGATCTCCTTGGCGGTATGCTTCTTAGGCTTAGCTTTTCCAGTCATGGCGATTGGTGGCTGTATATTGCAACGGGCAAGGTCAATTCCTCCGTCTGCTTTTAACCGAAACCCAAAAAGTGACGCTGTCCTGTACAGGAACCTCCAATTTGAGCGAAAAAGGGACGTGACTCTGAGTTGAATTGTGATAAGAAGTGCCCTAGATGGATACTATATATACTCGTGTGTACGCCTTTTTAAATAATTCCGAGTTGGGGGCCTGTGGCTGTGGGTAGATCCAATCAGGAATTCGAGACAATGTGGATTTAAACTCCAAGATTGATTATTATCGTTCTATATTCAAATCCGATACAGAGTCTTGTAGAATTTAGGTTGGTTAATAATATCATTCAAATCCAATTATAATATGAAATCCGGATATCAGTAAATAATAATAATTCTATTAAAAAATATCATTAAATAAATTATTTTAATAATTGAAAATCTTATTAAATATCATAATTATATTAATTGTAATATCACATGTGTTATATTTCTTTTTAAAAATCCTTATTAATAATATAAAATATGATATTTCTGTTTATACCTGATCTACTCGAATTACAATTATTTACAATCGAAATTATCTCTTAAATGTTTTAATTAATTAAAAATTGGATCATATTCAGAGTCATATGTTGTGGGCTCATACTCTGTGAAAAATCAAGGCAGAGACATTTTCGTAAATTGGGCTTTCTAATGGCCTTTTATGATTGTTAACTAGGCCCATCCTTTGGTATTTGGGTTGGTCTACTTTGTTGGGATTTATGTTCCCACACAACCAACCAACCATCAGGCCCATCGCCGCCGCCTTCTGCCACTAACGGCGGCGCGCCCTCCACAAATCCAGTCTTGTCACCCATCGCCACCATCTTCTGCTACTGAAAGCTCCAGTCGTCGTAGCTGTTTTTATCCTATCCCCGATGAATTCATCTTGAAATGATTATCTTTAACTCTCGCATGAAATCAGCCGCTCATCTCATTGCATTTTCAGAGACCATTTCTGTGAACCAGATTCTTCACTCAACACCGAGATATTACTCCAGCTCACCATCTGCGCTCCAGCCTCTAACTTCCAATAAAGCTTTATCCAACCCTTTTTACAATTTTCTTCCAGAAACCCAGAATCCAAACAACGTTGTTACGCTCGTATGTTCATCCCTCAAGCAAAAAGATCATGCCTTTTGGGATTATCTCCAAGAGCAAGGCTTGTTTAGTCGTTTTACCAGCTGTGATTTCTCGAGGATCTTGTTGAGATGCCAGTCTGATTCATCTGCAGCCCTTACGTTCTTCAATTGGGTGAGAAATCACTTGACTCTCAAACCGGATGTACATAATTACTGTATTATGATTCACATTTTGGTGTGGTCTAAGAATTTCAAGCAAGCGATGAAAATCTTGTTAGAGTTGGTGGACTTGGATGGAAATGGAAGTGTATCGGAGAGAATGAATGTGTACGAAAGCCTGCTTTTATGTACGGACGACTGTAATTGGGACCCTGTTGTATTTGACATGCTCATCAAGGCTTACCTCAGAAAGGATATGGTTAAAGAAAGTTTTCGAGCTTTTAGAAAAATGGTGAAGCTTGGATTTGTTCCTAGTATAGTTACTACTAATTGTCTTCTCACTGGGCTGTCGAAGATGGATTATGCAAGAAAATGTTGGGAAATTTATGAAGAGATGCAGAGAATTGAGTTACACCCGAATGCATGCACATTTAACATATTGACACACTTGTTATGCAAGGATGGTGATGTAGATAAGGTGAATGAATTCTTGGAGAGAATGGAGGAACGAGGATTTGACCCTGATATCGTGACGTATAATATGATTATTGATAAGTATTGCAAGCAAGGGAGGTTGAAGGATGCAGTATATTTGTATAATATCATGTGTAGGAGAGGTGTGATTCCTGATTTGATCACATACACAGCCTTGATAAATGGTCTATGTAAGGGCGGTAGCATGAGAGAGGCTCATCAGTTGTTTCATCTGATGGTTCATAGAGGGTTGGAGCCCGATGCTGTTACGTACAATACTCTCATACATGGATACTGCAAAGAGGGGATGATGCAAGAGGCAAGATCCGTGCTTTTTGACATGATTGGAAGTGGGATTTTCCCTGATGATTTTACTTGTAGGATGATCATAAAAGGGTATGAAAATCTTGATAGGATGATATCTGCACTGAATCTTGTGCTGGAGCTGACACGCTTTGGGGTTGTGATTTCTCGGGATATTTATTATTATTTGATACTTGCTTTGTGTAAGGAGAACAGGCCATTTGCAGCAAAGTCTCTCTTCGATCAGATATCTCAAAAAGGCTATGTGCCGACTGAGGAAATGTATAACGAGTTGATAGGTTCTCTCTGTAGGGGCAAATTTCTGAAAGAGGCCTTAGAGTTGAAAGTAGAGATGGCAGCAAAGGATATGAAGCCTAATTTGAGTGCATATGGAGCTATTATTGTAGGTTTGTGTGGATCAAGTAGAAGCATGGAAGCTCTGTTTTTTATGCAAGAGATGGTTGAATCTGGTTTGTCTCTAGGTATTGAAATTTGCAGAGCTTTGGTGAATGGGTTATGCAAAGAAAAAAATATCGTTGAGGCGGAATCAGTGTTGAGTTTCTACACCAAAGAATTTCAGATCTTTGATTCGGAATGTTATAATGCAGTTGTTAGGACACTCATTGAGGAAGGTGACCCCTCTCAGGTAATGAAATTCCAAGATAGGATGGCAAAGTTAGGATTTGCACCAAATAGCCTTACATGCAAGTATGTTATCGATGGATTGTGGAAAGCAGTGGGAGTGCAGAGACGTTAGCTACTGGTGAAATAATAGTCTTCTTTGTAATATCCTATTATTGTGTACAATTGAAATTGAAAAGTGGGAATGTTTGTAGACACAAGTGAAAATGTGAAGCGCAGTTGTATCTCAGATGCTAACCACAACTATTGAGAAATAAAAAATTTGTTTGATTATCGTTGTTGTTGCTGTTGTGTTTGTTTTTTGTGAACCAATTATTTCCTTCTTGGCACAGTGATATGGTAAAATGATGTTTTCTCTAGTTGGAATGATGTTGCAACTCCTCCAGGGTAAAATGAAACGTACCCCACCACCAACCATTTTCTGAAATTTTCACAAGCTAAATCATGACTATATACTGAAGCAGCAATGGAGAATGAAAATTAATCATTGAAACTTGAAGCTGTAACGTGTAAATTTCCTTTGAAGAACAAATAAATGCCATGAAAATCAATTTTTGTCTTTAGAGTTTCGTTCATGCAGTTGGTGAACTTTTGCTTTCCAAGTTTCCGCTTTCTTATCTTCTTGTGTGCATAAACATATTTCCGTATCCATAGAATGGACCAAACTCATAACTGCAAAGAGCTATGCATTAAGAGGTTCCACACAGATACACAAATAACAAGAACCACAATAAACACTAAAGATACATGAGCACACAATTCATGGTATCTCAGCTAACATTGAATGGTTTTATACATTTTGATTTCGTCCATTGCTATCATATGATAGTTTCTTCACTTGGTTTCAAGCAAACTCCGGACACTAGGTTTATCAGCATTTGTCGCCATGGCATGCTCAAGTGGTAACGTAGGAAACGAAGAGAGATTGATCATCTCCGGGTCGTTGAGGTCATTCCAGCCTTTTGAGAGGATTGAGCTTGCACAACCATCCAAACCTATGTGAGTCACATGCTTCACATCTGTTGGAAATCCTATGTCCATTCCCATTTCTGTTTCTTCTAACTCATCTTTGTACACTGAAAACAGATAATTAAGAGTTTTAAAATATACGTATAGATGCACATATATATGCATGAAAACCAAGGATGCTTTTTAGCAGGTACTGCTGACGCACTTACCAAATAACTGAGAGAAGTTCTTGAAATTCTTGAACAGCTTCTGGAATCTAGGAAGTGAGGATTGGCTTGAAGGGCTCTTCAAGTTTTCACCTGATAAGCTCTCCTCGTCGTCCTCATGCTCCTCTTCTTCTTCCTCCTTTTCTCCTTCACGAGTTCCTTCATAATCAAAACAAACGTAAGCTCTCAAAACAAATAAAAGTATAAGAAACAAAGTAAGATTATAAGTGTCTTTTTGTCAAGAGAGAGTAGCACTTGTGGGAGTCGAGTTAGTGTCCATCTTTGGTCTTTTAGCTTGCTGCAGCCCAACTGCAATGCTCGACTCGGATATGCAACCTGCAGTAAAGGGAAGTAGAACGAATTTTTCCATTCGATCTCTCATGTCCTAAGAAATTGAAGAGACGGGCTAGAGAGAAATAGTAATCAGGCTCTTCAGTGGAATGGGATTGTTATAGTGTATATAAACAACAAAAATGCTTTATTTCTAAGTTACAAATAGACAGAGACAGGTAGATCCAAAACTGTAGTATGTGGTACATACAGATAGTTAAATTTGCCGCGGACAATAATACTCTTGGTTTTCTCTCTCTGTTAGTTCTAAATGGTGGGGCTGCAACTACTCTTAAAGGAGAAGTCAAGTCAGGCACATTCTTTCTCCTGAATTGCTCCACCAAACTGCTTCATCGTAGGGAGATTTTTCTCTCTTATGATCTCTTATCTTTTATTTTCGTTCCTACTAATCGTAGTATGCTTTGGTTGGACTCCACCAAATATGAGTATATTTCAAGCAAGCTTTTGACTATTGGGATGGAAGCAAACTGTATTAGTTTTGCATACACCATGCAACAAATACGATAATTGCAAATAACCTTCTCCTTATCATCTTGATTGCTTAAAGATTCATTACGAATCATCAGAAGTATGATACCCCTTTGGGACCCGCTTAAGCCCATTTTTTTTTTCTTTTTTCTTTTTTCAAAGTTAGGCCCGAACTGGTGGCTCGACTAGGAATAGATAGGCTCTCAAGACGGTTGGATATATATATATATTTATTTATTTATTTATTTATTTGAAAAAAAAACAGTTGATATGAAAATCAGCATGAACTCATCAAACCTCAAAAATCGAATTTTGTATTTATTTTAATTTTTCATTTAAATTTGGCTATTTTAATTGACATGAAAATCATTAAAAATATTGCACTCTATTGTTAAAACTTTTCATTCTTATTAGTTTGAAATTTTTTTTATTATTAGGAAGGATACATATATTAAATTATGTTACATATATTTATTTCGCCATATTGTTTGAATAAGTGATTAAATAGATTGAATTGGTCAAATCTATGACTAGTAAGATAATCGATTTTATCACCAATTTAATTTTATCATGCATTGCGCTTAAGTATACACATTAGCTAGTTATTGAGCAATTTGCAAGTTCACATAGTCACCCTCTTTTGTCTTCAACATTATACCCCCTTTTTCCTTTCGTTTATCGGTTTTATTTTTATTTTTATTTTTATTTTTTGTTTTTTCTGTGTGCAATGAGAATCTTGAACATTATACTTGAGCATTTTCCTTGGCTTGTTATTTTACTTGTTACACACTTCAACAGAATACTGGATGAAAAGTCAGATGGGAGTACAACAGTCATATCAAGTACAGAAAACAGGTTCCCGGAGGAACATCAAAACTTGGGCCAAGAATCCACATTGCAATTAATTAACAACGATGTCTAATATTGTCCATATTGGCCAGGTATACAACATATTTCCAATCTATATGTCATTGAATGATTGCCAATATTTAACAAGGCCATCGCTAAGAAAACAATTGAATCTTTTCGGGCACATTGCCACATGTAAACACACATGGCGTAAATCTACAAAACGCTCATGATCACAAGGGAGGATAGAAGTATGAAGACAAAGAAAAGCCAAGGAAAAGCAAGCCTCCTATCGTTGCAACAGTACGCTGTGAAATCTTTGATGCCAGCATACTTCCTCCTATCACTGCCAGAGATGTACAAATGGTGTGTCCTATAGTAGCCCCTACAGCAACTCCAACTGCGTTTTTGTGCGTCGCTAGCTGTGGAAGAGGAAATAAACATCTCTTAAAGGATATAAAAAGTCATGTAAGGTTTTTTTAACCTGACCTAATTTTTTCTTGCCTGCTAAATCTAAATTGAGCGACCTAACTTGGTTCTCAGGTTTCTTGTTTCATTCAACATTTATGGTGTTCCATTCTCATGCAGTTATGCTTGCAATTTTATTCATGCTATAATTCGCAAGTAACCGAGGATAACACCCTTCTTCTTCCTCTTTTTTCTTTTTCTACCCTTGTTTTTGGTTGGGGGGGA
>JACFYI010003744.1:849287-859990 GCA_014898755.1 Handroanthus guayacan
AGAGAGAGAGAGAGAGAGAGATTGGTTGTAGATATCACCTTTGGAGGATGATGGAAATATTACTGGTACTAAAAAATATTTGCAATTGTTTATAAGCTCATGTTTTGTTAAGGAATAACTATCACAGAGTGGGTTGACGCCAATGTCAACGGTGAAATGCGTATAGAGGACGGGTAGCAAATCAGTGAATCCATTGGACATTTAGACTATTTAAAATTTAGTAATAAGAGTCAACCATGTGGTAATAAACTATGATGGTAAGATGGCTTGACCATAGCATTTGTAAGAACTAAAGCACTTAAACCAACAATATGACATAATAACATCAGTTGTGCAATCATTTCACATAAAGGAAGAATATATATTCACAAACATCAATACCAGTCATACCATATCAAGAACAGAAAAGCGAAAACATACAAATCAACATTCAAATTGAAACGTACTTCCTCAATTTCTTTCTTTTGAGAAGCTTTGGGATCTGATCTCCATGCAATGTAAAGTAGTCGGAGCCCAAAAAAAGCATAAAGAACTGCAAGAGAGCATTCTTATCAGATTTTTAAGTTGAAAACCCAAATTCATTGGTAAAGATGCTCTAGAAGGGCATGTTAAAACCATCTTTACTGCTAAACCTTGGTCCCATCTCCCTAATCTCTCCCTTATTCTTATCTCTTTCTTTTCCTTCTTTTTTTCCCTAATAGTGCTGAATCAGTGACTACCATGCAAGTTATTACCATGAACCATATTGAGCTTCCAACTTCTCCTGGATCCTCAGATTGATCCCATTCCTTCCTAGCTCCAATGCAAGTATGCAACTAATTTTTAGACCCAAATGTTGATATCCTATTGGACCCAACCCACCTTGATTGAGCCCAAAGTCCACCAATATCAAATAAAGTCCAACCATTTGAAATCCCGATGACTGGAGCCGATTTTGAAAATTTGGAAATTCAAAATTTTGTTCAAGATTGGCTCTTCAGTGAGCTTAGAAGAGTGGAGCTAGCCATCCAGTTTACAGCCCTACTTTTGTTATCAAAAGCATATATACAAAAAAGAATTTGTATCACATGGTTCAAAGATGTGGCATTTAACTAACATACACACTCCTCTGAAGACCAACCCAAAAAGACAAGCAATTGTTTCATAATTTATGTTATAGAACTGAAATGAGAACCTGTAGCTGCACTGTTTGTATGCTTCCTTGATATCAAATTAGGTACAATCCTACCAAGACCAGTTGAAAGTATCTGGAAGGCGTGTAAGTAATATAATCTTAGTATGATTCATCAAATACTCATATTTGCAATACTCAAATACAGATGAAAACACACAACTAACATTGGAAGAGGTACCTCAAACAAAATAACCAAAATCCAAGGAATGGGACATGATATCAACTTACTGTCATCACAAACAAGGCACTGAGAGCCCCAGATAGAACAATTGACTTGGGGTGACGCATTGCCATGAGAGCTGCTATTATGAAAGTTTCATCTCCGATCTAGCAGCATAGCCAGCATTACAAATAGTCATTAAACCAAATATAAGGATACCAAATAAAGGGACCCACCAGAGTGAACAATTCTTCCCTAAACAAAGTCAATTTCAAAAGAACACAATGCATGCCACAATTTCATTCGTCATGCAGCTATATTCTACATGGCGAAACATGCAGACCAGGTCACCTCTTCAAACGATGGCCAGCACACTATAGTACAGCAAAGAAAAACAAACCAGCAGAGCATACTAACTGATACAAGATACTACAAAACAATTTGCTAACCTCACTGACGATTATCATGGATAAACTTGCAAAGATAGCATCAAAGAGTCCAAGACCAGAGTCCAAAGCAACCCCAAGATCAATAGAATCAAGATCTTTCTCTTCTTTGACAATACGAGTCTTCATTTTGTCCACGAATATCTGTCAACCACAATATACACAAATTATCATCAAATTTCAACATTAATCCCATAGATATGGCAGACCACAATGTCAAAACATATCTAAAATCTCAAAATATTCACATGAATATGAATAAGTGATTTCAATTATGTCAGGTCATTCCACAACCAATTGTGAACCTCAGGACGTCAGCCAGCAAGTATGTTTGCCAAATTGATTTGTTATTTAAAAGAGACCAAGATGGTCCGTTTAACATCTTTTATTGTCCTGCTTTCTCATTTCGTTGGACAAGTCTAATATCGCCTGACAGATGGTGCTTGATAAGTACTGGCGCAGACATGAGTAAACACTGCATTCTTCAAGATGCTTTCTAGAAAATTCAAGACAACAGAAAAACAAGGGGCAAATGACTGGCAAAGAGCTTATAAAGCTTTAGAAGTTCTCAATTGCTTTAGCACTTATTAAGGCACCATCGTATTTTTGTAAAAGCCACCAACTAGAAACAAAATCTTCATTAAAAATCGTGCCAAGCGTGCTCAAGTCCAAACAATGCCTAAGGAGCTGCTATGTCGCATTGTGTGATCAAGAATCTAGGCGGTTTCAATCTTAACAAAATCAACTTCAGCATCATGATGCGGATGCCAAACAACAAGAAAGTGACTATACTCACTTTACTGCGGCGCCCCAGATCCTTGATTGCAGCGTTTGACTCGTCCCCTCCATTTTCCTAATCACCGCGCAAGCACATAAAGTCAGATCACCTGGACATCAAACCGATTAAACACCCACAGAGACAAAATTGAAGAAAAACAAAGTACCTGGGCCGAAATTTGGGGAAGAGAGGAAAAGAGGAATAGCAGAAAGACGAGGAAAACGTATAGACAAAAGGTTTTCCTTCGAAAAGGCTCTGATGAAAAACCCCCCATTTTTGTCTGCTTTTGCTTTCCTGGATTTGATTTAATGGATGACTTTCAATGTCAGATGTAGAGATTTGGAAGAATATCAGAAGTGTAAAGAAACGGGGGAGATCTGGATCCAGAAAGCGAATTGGGGATTGGGATCTAGGCGGGGAGAGAAATTCCCATTTGCCTAATTCCAGCAAAGGTCTCCCGAGCATAGTTAACAAAATACGGGATGAAAAAATTACGGTACTTATTACGTATGAGTATAATATATATTTTTTATAAAAAATATGTTGAATTATTCGGTAAAAATTACGAATTCGTTTAAATTACGGTACGCGTTTTTACAAACTATGCTCCCGAGAGCATGCTTGCAACTTGCGTGAGCTTTTATTTTTTAAAGCACTGGTGTTCTTTGGATTGGAAATTCATGTAGTAAAATCCTTTTTACTCCCCGGAATTTTTACCCACGGTATAGTTCTTGTGTTTTAAATCTATCTTCCTTTTTAATCCCCCTCTTTAGAATCTTAACAAAATTTAAATTCAAAACGTATTAATATTTAATAAAAATAAAGTTTACATATATTAAGAGGGTGTTTGGGTGAGCTTATAAGCTCTTCAAAACATCTTATAAGATGTTTAAGAACTAAAAAAATATTAAAATATGTTTGGTAAAATTTTTTAAAAAAGATCTTATCAACTCCCAAAATAAGATGTAAGGAGTTTATAAACTCTTTTTAAAAAAGTAAGGAGATTCTAACTTATTTTTAAGATCTCTACATTCACCTTCATTTTTAGCTATTTTAATTACAAAATTGCTATTATTAACATCTTATAAGCTAAAAGGTCTTATTTTATCCAAACACTTTTACAACTTATTTTTAAAATAAGATTTAACATCTTATAAGTTCCAAAAATATCTTATAAGATGTAGGAACTTATATGGCATTTTAAATAAGCTTAGCCAAAAACCCTCTAAATCAATGTATTTATTGAGGGTTCATAATCCTGATGTTTTTAATCTTCTTTTTTTGTCTTTTTCCACTTACGATAAAATTAATCGATTTCAAGTAAAATCACAATATCTTCCCTAGTAAACTAAAATCAAAAGTTTGCAAAAAAATAGCATAAAAAATTTTCTTTATCGGTTGGCTCGCTTGGCCAAACATAAATCTACCATTGACACACCGAAGATGTAAATTTTCATACGTATGAAACTATAAAATGACAATAATAAGTTGTGAATTAATTTGAATAGTGGCAAACATTGTAACTACAAGATTATTTTAAGAAAATCATACGAAACATATTAAAGGAGAGTTGATGTTGTTATCATGTGCACCCAATTGGAACATATTCAATAATTGGAATATAATTGGCATATGTTAATGCATAATAGTAAGATTATATGGATAGAATGATAGAAATAGTTTGTGATTAAATAGCATTTACTTTCTACATATCACATGAAAACAAATACGTACATATATATATATATATGATGTTTTTATTAAATAGTGTAGATATATTTTAGTCCTTATAATATAAATGAGAAAGAGGACTTATGTGTAATCTCAATCTCATACATTTTATTGTCTAGTATAAACGAAAGAAGGAAATGATTTTCAAATTTGGAGGAAAAATATAAAAAATAAAACTTTTACCATAGTTGCAAATTTGTGGAACCTAATCTCAAATGCAAAATTTTAGATGTACATTTTATGTAGGGATGTTAAGCAAATTACACATTGAGCCTGACAAACAAACTGTTTGATATTAGTCAATATCTTTTAGCTTATTTTTCATCCAAAATAATTTAAAAGTGTTTCAACAAATGAAATACTGATTTTCATTATTATAGAAAATAAAAATGTCATTAGAGGGAAGGAAAAAAAAAAAAAAAAAAAAAGGAAAGAAAGAAAATAACAAAGAATAAAGACCATAAGTAAGCCGATTCTGATATTCTCACGTCCAAGGGCCATACAATACAAGACCATACGTCGTCGTGTTTGTGCCCCAGTCTTCCTGTTCCGTATCGTAAAGAAAGAAATAATTGCCGCTTACAGGAACATGAGCTCAAATTCTCCCAAACCTCAAAACCCTCACTCCGATCATAGAAGTTGCTCTGCTTCCTATTTCCACCATTTCTTCCCCCACGACTGTTTTATCTTCCTGATAACTGACGAAATCTATGCTCGCACGTAGATAAACACACTGCGCCTGCTTTTAATTGCGGACTCTAATGGCGGAAGAAGAAGGAGAACAACGGGAGTTTCAGCGGAAGTTAGAGCGCGCCGTGTCCTCCCGTCTCCAGCATTTCAAAGACCAGGCCGAGTATATGTTATTGATATTATGTTTTTATGCTTATTTATTGTATATATAACCATGCGTGTTAACGGGCTGGCGTTTTTCATTTTTTCTGTTGCTTTGCGTGATACATGAAATGACAGTTCATTGACGTTGGAGTCTGTGAGGAGACTACTAGAGAAGGATTTGGGCCTTGAGAAATTTGCATTGGATGCCCACAAGAGATTCATTCGGCAGTACCTGGAAAAGGTCAATTGATTTCCTCCATTCCTGCCATGTTTCAAAGCCTCCTACTGTATAATTGAATGCTAAAGTGATATGCTCAGAAGAGTGCCAGTAATTTGAGGAAAATTTACACGTTGCATTTTCAATCTCTGTTGTATAATCTTCCAAATTCTGGGTGGTTTATTAAGTTCGGCGTGTGTTTGAGTTAGGTAATATCTTTTCGTGAAACATAGATTTTTCCCTTGAAATGATTGCAAATTAGTTTGATTAGTTTACATGTTTCCAAACGTAGCTCTCTCTCGAGATACTCAGTTCTTGATGAGAAACTTGTGACATCATAGATGGGTGTCTATTTCCCAAATTTTGTTTGTCAATTGGTTACTCATACAATTTCCACCCATCTCGTTACTCTATGCACGACCACATTTCTTAACATATGGCAAGTCATGTCTGAGGATCAGACTCTGTACTACTTTGTAATTTCTTTATGCTGTACCCTACCACTCCCCATCTCACAACGGAAAAGGGAAAATAAATAAGATTGAGATGAGATACATTTTGTTGCAAGCCAAAGTAGCTAAAATGATATTGGTCCATGTATACCTTTAATTTTTCAAAATTTGTGACATCTGGATCGAATCCAATGTCTTAAAAAACTTGATTTTATGTACTTTTTTTCTTATTCACTCTTGCTACGATTCTTATATCTTGAAGAAAAGAGATTCATGCTGTGTAAGTGGTTTTCTGTTACCTGAGATTTTTATTAATGGCTCATAGCCTGTATTGATTTCAAATGTGATGGCCGAAACTTCACCTGTGAACTTAATGTGGGTCAGTCCTTTCATTCGAAAGATATGATGGTATGCGTGTGTCATGACTCTTGGAAAAATTTCCTTTCATTCCTTAGCTGATGTTGCTTCTAGCAGGATCATTTCTGGACTGCCTTGTGAGTCCTTGGTATTTCCAATTCTAAGAAGTTTTACATTTTTTGTTGGTATCAATGTATCATTACTGTTCTCAGGCCAAAAACTGAAGCTTATTTGCTTTGAATTGCTTTAGGTTGGAGAAAAGTAGTGTTCTTTTTTTTCTTTTTTAATTGTTGAGAAAAGTGGTGTTCTATTGTATACTAGTTTAGTTTTTCCAATTTGTGAAGTCCAACAAGAATTGACTAATATCTATATTCTATTCCAAATCCAGATAATGGAGGGTGCTGATGACGTTAACTCTAAAATAGCAACCGAAAGCAAAGAAGTCCAATCAAGTAAAGAAGAAGAAGAAGAAGAAGCGATATTGCCTAAAGAGCATGAGAAGAAGAACGAACCTAAAAAATCTAGCACTGGAGACGATGAAATGATGGAAGACTCCCCTATCATGGGTGTCTTAACTCCAAAATCTGATGCTGGCTCTCAAGGATCTCATGTGAGCGAGAACATGATTGAGAAAGCCATTTGGGGAAGAGCTGATCATTTTCTTGCTAACTCTCAGTATGTATTTGATTTTCTGAACTGATTTTGCTTCACTGATTACCAGTTGAAGTTGTTCCCTGAAATAATCCCTCAGGAGAAAATAAAAGATGTAAAAAATAAGGGGATAGAGTAGCAAGATCATGTGAGCAAAGAATTAGAGCATTGGGGTATGGCCATATTGCTCTTGTGTATGATCTTGCTCCACTCTAAAATGGGCTGTTGACCACAGCTTTTTTTTTTTTTTTTTTCTCTCTCTCCCAATTACAAATTATATAAAGTAAAACAATTTTTGTTTCTATATTTTTGCAGGAAGATAACTTTGGCTGGAGTTCGCCGACTTCTAGAGGAGGACCTTGGACTTGATAAAAACATGCTTGATCCTTTTAAGAAGTTTATTAGTCAACAAATAGATCTAGTAAGAAAAATATTTCTTAGAAGTTTGGATTTCTCAAAACGACCACTGGCTTATGTTATCAGCTTATTGCTGTGTAGGTTTTAAATTCACCGAAAGAAGCTAAATCTGTGAAAGATGTTAAGAAGAAAACCTCTGAGAGCTTAAAAAGTAAAAAATCCGAAAAGATCAGCAGAAAAGAAGGGCCTGACTCTTCAGATAGTGAACGTGATGAAATTGCAGATAAAATAAAATCGAAAAAAGAAGCTGCTTCCAGAAGAAACATCAAGAAACTGGAACAGCCCAAGAAACGAAAAATCTCTAAGGATTCTGATCTTGATTTATCTGGCAAGAAGCCAAACAAGCTTGCAAAGAGGCAAAAAGAGGAAGATGATGATTCTGCTGAGGATGGAAGCCTATCTGAAGATGGTCAATCTCGCTCATCTGTTGAGAGACCAATACAGGTTGTCCATTTATATTTCAGAGGCCCTGGATTTTATTAAACAATATGTGGCCACACATGATTTGCAGACCTGTACTAACATTTTATTTTGATGAGCAGAGGAAAGAAAAATCAGCTTCTGGATATGGGAAACAGGTGGAGAATCTGAAATCAATAATAAAAGCTTGCGGAATGAGGTTTGTGCTCCTGTTTGCACCTTAATTTATTTTTTTATTTTCTTTTCCCTTGTGGGTGTTATCGACCTGTCGATAAGGGCACCTTATATGGTCTTAATGGGCAGTGTTGCTCCTTCAATTTACAAGAAAGCTAAGCAAGTACCGGATGACAAACGAGAAGCCTTTTTAGTGAAAGAATTAGAAGGGATTCTCTCAAGAGAAGGGCTATCCAAAAATCCCACCGAGAAAGGTAATAGTTGATTTGTATATCACGTATTTGTGAACGTAATCTAATATCTAATACCGAATATAATGTAGGGAGTACTGTACTGAAAGGATAAGACGCATGCAGGGGCTCTTGGGTTTCTTGGGTCTTAGTCATAAGTCCCAAGATGCAGATCATATGCTCCAGAAACTTTAAAAACTTACAAAATCTAAAAAAATATTAATCAAAACAGACTGATAAAATCAAGGATGTGGGGAAGTATATGAAGGTAAGTTAAGATGGAAAAGTACTTTAGTTGCTGGATCTATAGTAGTATATCCTTCTATCAGGGTCCTTGAGTCCTCAGGGCATTCAAATGGAATTGTACTTAAGCCTTTAAGCTTCCATGTCATTTTGGAATATAAGGCTGGTTTAAGAAAGAAGATAAAAGAGCAGTCTGTACGATTAAATAATGAGCTGTTTGAGATAGAAAAAATAATTGGGGAAGGTATTCTGTTCTTTTGTCTCACTATAAGCTTGCACTTTCTAACTGGTTTTCTCGGATTTTTCTTATATATTGCAGTCAATCTTAGTATCACCTAGCATCTTGGTTCCTGTTCAGTGTCCTGCCTTCCTGTTGAGTAGCTTATAATTAAAACTGTGAAATGTGAAGAATCTCGTTTTGTTATGGCTGTCAGAAATATATTTTACATTAATCTTGGCAGATTAAGGCAACAGGACTTCTCTTTTTACAGTAGAGCAATAATTGCAATCTTGACATCCCAACATCAAATTTGCAATTGCTATGGCTATATGAATTAACCCCGGCTCTAAATTGTTCACTTGTTTGAGATATTTTTTTTCAATTACGGGTTCTCTCTGTGTGTGCACGCACGCGCGTGCGTGTGCTATCCCTTCCTCCCTGTATGGGTGGAATGATGTCATTTGTTTCATTCTTTCAGAAATCAAAGATTGTAGAAAGAGAAAGGAAACAGCCAGAGAACTTGAAGGCATCGACATGAGCAACATCATATCCAGTTCGCGGAGAAGGTCAACCTTTAGTTTTGCAGCGCCTGTGAAACCTGAAATTCATGCTGAAAAGGATAAGGTGGTTGCAAAAGATAGCAAAAGCAAGGAGAAGGAAAAAGATCAGAATGATGACAATGAAGATGAACAGGAGAAGGACAAGGAAGAGGAGGAGAAGGACGAGGACAAGAAGGAGGATGATGACAATGAGGAGGAGGTGGAAGAAGTAGAAGATGATGAGGAAGAGGAAGAGGAAGAGGAAGAGGATGATGATGAGAGTGAAGAATTCGATGAAGGTAAACTTAATTGACATGTGCTGATGTTCCACCTCCTCACTTTTCAACTGATACTGCAAATTGAATTTTTTGTATTTCTTTAGATATCAAATAGAACTCTTTTATCTGATAATCTCTTTTTTTCCTCGCAGGTGAAAATGAAGAGAGCGATTAGCTTTCTCTTAGCAGGCATGAAGTTGAATGTGACCTTTTTATAAAGTTGCATGATTCCAGGGAAGTGGGAGTGTATCATTAATTTCTCCACCTTTAGTTGATTTATTCTTAAGTTGCAGTAATTAATCAAGCTTATTTACGATGAGACTGTACTTAAGTAGCAATATTATATCGTGGCTCGGTGAAACCAAGTAAACATATGTTGCTTCATCCTTCATGTTTGTGTAGGTTTGTCAATTATTCCTTGCAATGTATTTTATTATGTGATTTCTTTATCCCACAATACGAGAAGTCTTAGTGCATTGCAGCCAGCTAGGTTTTGGAGAATTGGACTGTATGTGTTGTCGTCCAGGATAATTTCATTTCCTGCCAAAGATTTGCCAATGTCCATTTTGTCGTCCAAGGTGTAGCTGTCCCTTTTATGATTTCTGTAAATACGGGAAAGGGATACTTGGTTGCATAATTGTTCAACTAGAAAATGTCGAGTGTGGTGGGTGGAAGCTGATATTGATTGTGGTCTCTCGCATGTACAAGGGAAGGGATAACTAAGAATTTGTTCGAGCTATGAGATAATAGAAGGGTTTTTGGACTATTGAAGTTTTCTGAGAGTATCTTGAATCTTATCGTAAAAAGGGAAAAAGAGCACAGATGGGACTGTCATAAAGAGTAAAGAGGATGTCATGTAAGATCCCTAGATAAAGATTAATAGTATTTGGGTTGACTCGTAGTAGCAGTAGTAGAGATGGTAATTGATACTCTTTTAGTGGAACGGGAGGGGTTCAATGTGTAAAAGAAAGAAATAATAATAATAAATAAATAAATAAAAGGGACCATTTCCTTGAATTTCCTGCCTGCAATTTGGGGTGTTGACTTTGGTGTAACTCGTATTTTACCCGAATATATATATATATATGTATATATTTTGTTGGGATCAGATGGAATGGGCCGACATTTTTTTCTGATTGGATAATTTCATTGCATTTCTTAAAATGAAAAAAAAAAATCACTTTATTTGGTGCTAGGAACAAACAAAAATCTCCTTAATTTTAATATCGGTTTTGAAATGAAACTTATGAGTCTGAAATGGGTCGGACATCCCGACACAGTAAACGCTTAAAAAGAGAGAGACACAGAGCGAGTGATGAGTAACGGGTGGTTAATGGTTTGGTTGGTTGGTATTTTATTCTCTCTCTCTCTCTCTCTCTCTC
>JACFYI010003744.1:874100-894945 GCA_014898755.1 Handroanthus guayacan
AGCGCGGAGGGGGAGGTGGAGGTCGGTCTTGGTATCGATCCAAGAGACAGAGATGCACTTTTGGAGTTCAAGTCTCATCTCCAAGACCCCTTCCACAGCTTGTCAAGATGGGATGTCGCACTTGCTGCTAATACCAATAGCAGCATCTGGACCGGCTTCACCATCTCCAAACGGACTGGGCGGCTTACCTATCTCAACCTCACTGCCTTGAACTTGTCTGGCACAGTTCACCCCTCTCTCTGCAACCTCTCTTTTCTTGAAACCCTCGTCTTATCACGCAATGCTTTCCACGGCTCGGTTCCCTTTTGTTTCATTCTTTTTCGAAACCTCAGAATTTTGGATCTTAGCTACAATGCATTTGGCGGTACTGTCCCTCAAGCTATTGCAATGCTCAATCAGTTAACTGAGCTTGACCTTAGCCACAATGTGTTTTCTGGTGAGATTCCCAGTTGGATTGCGAACTTCTCTTTGAATCTTGAAAAACTTAATCTGGGATTCAATGGTTTTCACGGTGAGATGCCTACCAGCTTGTACTACGCAATGTCCTTGCAGCACCTAGATTTATCCCACAACTATTTGACAGGGAGTATTGGAGATTTTCACCAAGCCTTGGTGTGTCTTAACCTGGAGTTCAATTTGTTTTCGGGTACTCTGCCCTGTTTCTTGTCATCATCTCAGTCCCTATCCGTGCTCAATTTAGCAAACAACTCAATTGTGGGAGGCATACCAGCTTGCATATCTGGTTGTCATGAGTTGACGCACCTCAACTTGTCGTCCAATGAACTGCGGTATGGGATTTCTCCAAGATTAGTTTTTTCAGACAAGTTGGTTTTTTTGGACTTGAGTTTCAATTACTTGTCCGGAAATCTTCCAAGAAATATTGTTGGGACGCCTGAAAAGTCAGGTCTTTTACTCCTTGATCTATCTTACAACCAATTCAGTGGTGATATTCCCTCAACGATTACAGATTTGAAAAACTTGCAGGCATTATTTCTTTGCCATAATCTTCTCACGGGTGAGATACCTGAGAGGATTGGAAATCTGACCTATCTTCAAGTGATTGATCTGTCACACAACACATTATCAGGCTCAATTCCTTCAAATATCGTTGGCTGTTTTCAGTTGCTAGCATTGAAGTTGAACTATAACAATCTTTCCGGTGTAATTCCACCAGAGCTCGACGCGTTGGATAGTCTGAAAATATTGGCTCTAAGTAACAATCAAATTTCAGGGGAGATCCCTCTCACATTGGCAGGATGCAAGTCTTTGGAAGTTGTAGATTTGAGCTCTAATAATCTGTCAGGTTATTTAAATGATGCAGTAAGCAAATGGTCTAAGCTCAGGTTTGTCTCACTTTCTCATAACAAGTTCAATGGATCTTTGCCCAGTTGGTTATTCACATTTGAAGCCATCCAAACAATGGATCTCTCGGGCAACAAGTTCTCTGGCTACATACCAGATGGGAATTTGAACATAAGTTTGAGTTTCAACCACGGAACAGATTCTAGTCAGGGATCAGTTCCATATACTGATCTGGACTTACAAGTTTCCGTAATGATTGCTGAAAAAACTGAATTGAGCTTCAAGTACAACCTTTCAACCGTGATTGGAATAGATATATCTGATAACTTACTGCAGGGGGGAATTCCGGCAGGACTTTTTGGATTGCAAGGTGTGGAATGTCTAAACTTGTCGTATAATTTTCTTGAAGGTGAAATTCCAGTAGGTTTGGGGAAAATGAGGAGTTTGAAAGTCCTGGATTTGTCACATAACTCATTCACGGGTCCCATTCAAGAAAACATATCCAGTCTTGGAAACTTAGTAGTGTTGAATATGTCATATAACTGCCTTTCTGGGACTATCCCAACAAGGGAAGGGTACTGGAGATTTCCTGGAGCGTTTGCTGGAAATCCGAATCTGTGCTTGCGGTCCTCAAATGATGATGACGATGATGATGGGTGCAAGGGGCGAGGCCTTCCAGCTGAGGATGGACCAATTTCAATTTTGGCTTTCTGTGTAAGTGCTCTAGTTAGTTTCTATGCAGGTGTGGTCGCTCTCTGTTGTTCTGCTCAAGCCAGAAACTACATTTTGCAGACAAAAACCTAGAAGTGGTGTTCATTCATGAAATAAGGCTGATGGATTTTTATTGTACAGTAGGTTAAGGGTATATATGAGCCTGGTTTCCTGTCTCCGATGTGTTTGTCCAAAATTGCATGGTGGTGGTTAATGTTGGTTTGTTCCTCTGGTAGCAAGATAACCAGCTCAAGAGATTTGCTACTTAAAGATTTGGATTATAACGTGCTGATTTTGCTCAATTATTGAAAGCAAATGACGGAAACGAAACAACTAGAGTGCTTTGACTTAATAACTAATTCGCTTCACTCTTGATTTTCATGTTGGGGCCCAGTCCTAAACTAAGTATTCATTTAAATATTTATTTTTGTCATTTCTTTTCTGCTATCCTGCTCATATTTTTCTAGCCCAGAATCCGTGTTTACCATTCAAAGTTGATGCAATACAATCACATTGAACTGGTATTTATTCTATCTTATTTCTTGATGGTGCTATGAGAATCCTTAACATCATTTGTGAAGCGAATCTGATTTGTAATAATTCGTATTTCTATAGTGCAAGAAGGATTCTTACTTAAAGCATTATTGCATTCTCCCAATCCCGTTGGCATAGATTCGTTCCGTGAGTCTTATCCAAAGAATCAAATGTTAGGCATTGATGCCCCTGCTGCTTAGCACGTGCGGTAGCAAGCATCTGTTTGTTAATCAAAGTTCCGTTTCACTTTCAACCACAACATGTAATTTAATTCGCTATAAGAATAATGTTATTGGATAAAAAATCACTGTTAAAAGAAAAACTCCCTGACTCCACAGAAAAGAATAAACTTAAGTACAAGCCAGACATGCTATGCTATCTATGTTCTATGTCCTGTGAAGGAATAGCCGAGGACTAAACATGATAATCCTTTGATTTGCCTAGCAACTTATTCAACTCCAAAATATTTCAAGAAGAGAAAAAGAAAAGATAATCCAAAATACAACAACTTAATGATAAAGAAACTAGATCAACTAAGAGAATAATCAATTCCCCGGCATTTATGAATGAATTTACATATCTGTTGATGAAGGCCCGCATGACATAGGATCAGACATCACAACTCCATCACAAGCAAGAGAGCACACAAAACTGGGGAAATGTCTTCATTTTCCCACCATATAAACTCATGGAGCTAGTTAGAGCTGCAAATATCCAAAACTCTGGCTTCATCATAATAAACACGCCATCTAAACTATCAATGATCTTGCCTGAAAAGCTTCCCTCACATCAATCGATAATGAATGCATTGCCTTGTCCTAGCTAATACCTAATTGGCCCATCCAAGCTCCCAGATGCAAACTGTCAAAGTATGATACATTTACAAGAAGAATTCTCCGGAGGTCATAAGTCGGGAGAACAAATGAAGTTACGAAAAGGAATTCCAAGAATGATAATCATCAATTAATATATTTCATTAATGTGTCATTAATTAAACATTCACAAGTTATAAGAGTATCAAAAGAATGGGCCTTCCACCCTCATCCGAAAATTTTCCACCAAAATTTGGACATTTTTGCTCCACTAATAATTACTAAGTGATTAGACTTTCATTAAAATATCGCAACTCACAAGATGGGATAGTGATGAGTCTTCATCCATTAAAGTATGTGAGTTACTTCGATAAATTACTACATGCAACCCAGTCACTCAAAGCAAACAAAAGACAGAAGTTGAATTTTACCTGTCGAACAATTGGATTTGTTGATGAGGAGAATTCATGTGTCATTCCTTGCCAAACAACTTTTCCTTCATACAAAAACAGTAGTCTACACATGGTATTAAAATTAGGATAAAATAATGTAGCATTTAGCAACAATAATGGGAAAACGAGATATGAAAAAACTTGGAAACTTTTGGATACTAATCACTACCTATCAACAGCACGTTTGATTGTACTATGTTGATGAGTGACAACTACATAGGATGCAATCTTTCCGGGCTTCCCAAGCGCATCCTCACCTTTCACATGAACTGAGCGAATGAGATCTTCAACAACAGTGGACGCAATCGGATCTAGACCAGCAGTTGGCTCATCATATAGGAGCACCTGCTCAATAAATTCATGACTATCAATAGAGAAAAATATACTACTACTAGCAAATGCCCATACAAGTAAATATCATAATAGCTAAATCTAGATACAAAATTCCAATTCTAAACAAAATCTCTGTGGCCTAACTGCACCCTAAAAACAGAACTATCAAGTATGGCCTACAGCAATCCATGAGAATGGAGACCACCAAGTTGAACATTTAAAATAAGGAACTTCCAAGTCCTAAAGTGATTTGAACAATCTAAGTTCATAATAATCATTAGAGGTGTTAGAAAGGCACATAAAACAGAGGGCAGGTGTTATTCACCGTCCAAACTCGATCTATCCCAGCTTTATGTGGACTGGGCCAATCAGGGATCATTTTCAAGATTCCTCAACCCAGGTCCCCCAAGGCCAACAATATTTGGCTGGGTTGGGCCACTGGGAAACCAACTTTTCTTTTTCTTTTATAGCAAAACTTTAGCATACTAAAAGCTCAATATGGTAACCTTGCAACGAGGCATCTTGTTAACAACTAACTATCTACATAAAATATAACATTTCCAAAACAATCACAAAGACACCTCAAATTTCATTAAGCAAAATACTTCAAGCAAAGAAAGCAACGATTTCAAGCATTCAAACTATTACGATGGTATACAGCAGATTCTGTAACAACGAGGAGCGGTGTTGATGGCCTAAAATCTGTTAATTCTGCAGTTTCTGATTTATCTGGCATAAGGCTATTGTTTGCAAATTAAAGCTTGGGCAGTGACAAAGAAGCGTCTGAAGGTGATAACAGGAGTTTGGTGATAGGCTGTCACAAACTTTTAATATATAATTGTCATTTTGTAGGTGGGACTGCTGCATTTTCATATATTAATTCAACTATCAGAGCCTAATTTTGACACACTACGAATAGTATTTTTCCCTAGACAATGCAATTGAAAACATAAGTGTCGTACACCAAGCTATGCTATATGTAAATGACAGAACACCAAAGAACACACTGAACAAAGATACCTCTGAAATCTAAACTTTAAAGAAAAAAACTCAGCAACAAAAAACTAAATTTCACAAAAAAAAAAACACCAGAATATTCTTTTTGAACTATGAAGTACGCTTTCAAACCTCGGGCTCTATTGAATCCCTCGTTGTATCAAAAATTATGGATCGAGCCAGAGCAACTCTCTTTTTCATCCCACCCGACAATTCAGACGGTAATCGGTCCTCAACTCCCTGTAAAAACATTCATTTAGACCTTTCCTTCCCTAGAATGAATAAGACTGTATATTATATCTGTATATGAAACTATTATGCTGGCTTCCACATTCAAAGCAACTGATCTGAGCATTTTCCAGCCTAATAGGCATCTCTAAACTGATTTATATGCTAAAGAGCTTAGGAACTTTCAATAATAGCATCGCTGCTACATATTTGTGCAAGTCACCCACACATATTTAGCTGCAAAAGAACTCACTCTCATGCTAGACATATTATGACCAGGATCTCAATGGTTACAATCCTAAATCAATATAATGATCATGGATCTGAGATTACAGCTTCCACTTGTTAACCAGTTATATGGTTAGCTTTCAATATTAAATAGTCAGCAAATAGCTTAATGATGTTTCAGGGAAATAGACATTATTTGTATATATGTTCTTAAAGAAACCAATGCATGGATAACTTTTAGTAAGCTGGATGAAGCCAGCCCTGGCATAATGGTCATTAACTGCTCACCTTCAATCCAACAGCAGCTAAAGTCTCTGTCACAAGCTCAGCAATTTGATCCTCAGACATAGTGGAATTCTCGTATCTGTAACAGAAAAGTAAGAGAATAATATTAAGCATTATGGAAGACGCATCTTTTCATTGACAATAAAGCAAAAGGCTTATTAACATTTTCAAAGAAGTCTCTTAGTAACTTACAATAGAAAACCAACATTTTCACGAACAGTCAGGGAATCAAAAAGTGCTGCACTCTGAAACACCTGTTACATAGGGAAAGAGATTCAAGAACTGCCTGGAATCACCATAATGCTACAAGTACAACAATATAGTCTCACCAGGCCAATTCTAAGACCCGATATTTCCTCATCACTGATCAAACCATGTCGTCTTCTACCTCGAATCAAAACCTCACCCTTTAAGCATAATGAATTAAAGATTATGGGGGGGAAAAACAAAAAGAAAAAAAAAACAAAAAAAAACGAAAAAAGAAAAAAGAAAAAGTCAGTCTCATTCTGGAGCACATTCTTGCAAAATTAAATGCAGTTGAAGGAAATAAGACATAAACCAAATCATAAAACATGCTAGAAAATTTACCTTGTCCGGAGCAAGAAGCCCAGCCATAATCTTCAAAATGGTTGACTTCCCTGTCCCAGATGGCCCAATAATTCCCACAGCCTCTCCATGCCTAATCTACAAAATGAATAATCCCTTTCAATTTAAACTTAAGGAAGAATACTGTAGTGATAAATGATAAAGTAAAGCCAAGAATAAATTGGTGATGAGAAAGAAGACATATGATAGTAAAGAAAAGAAAAGAAAATTAACACCAGTTGAGACAATAATAATAGTTACATGCAGTATAGCAAGCACAAACCAGAAAGATAAACCATTCAGTCTTTCAATACCTTCTTGTCAGTTTTTCCTTTAATAGAAGCTCTATCTCCTGAAAAAATTTATAAGAGATAATTCTTATACATAAAATTTGGTCTTTAACTTTCTACATTTTAATAGATAAAATAGAGAGAGACTGTTAAACCCTGCTGTGCCAAACAAACATTGAGGAAAATAACGAGATAAAGAAGGTGCATCTGGGTAGGGAACCAAGAAAAAAGCACATGCATGGAGAATCTCTCTTCAGACATTCATGATGTTCAATCATCAATTCTATTAAACAAATAGACATCCCATAAGGTTTACCCACATCAACGCCTTAGCCAACCAATTTAGAGTTGCCACACAAATTATTTGTATCCTATATATTATGATATTATTCGGTTGAATCACTATCTTCTAGTGCATGTGTGGAGTTAACTCATTTCCGTGTGGATGTTCTAGCGTTTTAATCAAGCCTCAATTAAAAAGAGCAGGAAATGAATTGCATTATGCATCTGTACGTAATTGAAGTATTTGAATAAGCATAATTAAGAAAGTCACCTTGAAGCTCACACCTCTTAAGATGTGCTTTTCCCCAAAGGATTTGTAGACATCTCTACATTCAATGAGCACATCTGACTCATCCCCAAGCTCCTTCTCGTGAGTCGAGGTTTCTATCCTATGAGGACCCTGGAGAAAATGAACAAACAGGTATTTCCTCAAGAAAACAACCAAAATATCTGACAGAAATAATGCAAGACAAACCACGTCACCAATTTCCAGATACAAAGCCAGTTTAACAGTTTGCCAGTCATATTAAGGTTCCCATTTAAAAGACAATGATGATTACATCTATATCGCAAAGACGTGAAATAGAAACTGAAGAATAAATAGCTATAGAGGAAAAAGGTATAGAAGTCAAACTCAAGATAAACATGATGGTTAAAACGTTGATTACTTTCAAATAGCATATTTAAAACTAGATATGCAAATGTACACTGCAAATTCAAAGAGATGGGAAAAACAAAAACAAACAAACTTAAAAAAAAAATAAGGCAACACAATGAGAATTTCAATTCATGGTTCTGTAGCTGCAAGGCTTCATTCTAACAAATTTATAGGCTGCAACTGCGAGCTTTGGGACTCAAAATTGAAGAAAATACAGAACGAATGAATTTGAATCCTGTCAGCATGTCCTGTTCAGATCCCCCACTTTGTGGTGTCCTCAGTCCATGAGGATTGTAAACTTTATGCATTTCGGATAGTCCGCCAAAGAACAGCAGCCATATCTATCTAGCCCAAATTGGGAAACCCATCCCCCGCATCAATAAAACACGAAAGCTGAATGAACTAACCCCTAAAAACGAAAGGATAAACCAAAAAAAAAAAAAAAAATGATGGTAGATGCTTTCTTTATAGTTAACACGTACCATAAATTTGGCGGGTGTGAAGTCCTGAGGCGGTGCGACACAAGCACAGGAAACCCTCCTATTTCTTGTGGAAGTTTCCTCATCAATAGAAGAAAACGGCAATGTTGAAAAAGATCGCAATAAATTAGAACCAGTGGTATGGCGCCAACTTTGGTTGTTGCCACTGCTTATATTGAGAGGGGTGTGGGAAATAGAGACCGCCGGTGAAACCATGCTGTTTATTTTGAACGACACACCAATCTCAAAGACTTGAGAGGGAATGATCTGTCCAGGGAGATTCTACGGGAGACCAAGATTAAGTAGCACGAAATCTAAAAGATAACTGGATTTCGGGGGTGCGAGGCGTTCAGAGAGTTGGGTGGTGACCGGCGGTGGCCGAGGAGGAAAAGGAGATACCTCGTGCAATGAGGATGGCGGGCAATTCAATCGGCCGGAACGGAAAATTTTCCTTTTCCTTTTCTGTATGCTGACGGCCCGATTTGGCTGACCTTTCTTGTATATGGATTTCCGAATTTAAATGAAAATGAGTGAAATTAAATTTAATTTTCAAACTTACGCAACGGACGGGTTCGGTTAAATTCTAAGCCTGAATTGGATGGATGAATGTGATATGCTCAGATGTTGGATTTGTTATTAATTTGCTGTGCAATGATAATTTGTTGGATTTGGACTTAAATTTAGAATCAACAAAGTCGAACACCATTTTTTTTTGTTTATCAAAAAAATAAAAAGAAAAAGAAAACAGTCGAACACCATGTTTTCATAGTGCAGAAATCGTAATCAGAAATTAAGTTGGATTTGGACTTAGATTTACCATCCACGTCAAACACGAACTATATTTATTAGCAATTGTACACACTCAAATGTGTGTGTCTAAATTTTTTATCTATACTAGAAAGGTGCACGTGCGTTGTACGTGATTTTGTTATTTTTAAAATGTGAATTTATATTTATTTTATTTATAATAATTGAAATGTTATTATTTAATTTATTTTATGGATTTAAATAATTCTATACAAAAGAATTGATGAAATAGGTTAATTTTCGCAAACCAATAATTGTAATAATTTATTTAACTAATAAAAAGAGTACAATCATTTGACTCATTTTAACACAATCATTCCTCTTTTTTTATTTTGATTATTTGAGCCCTCTTTCTTTTATTATTCTTCTTGAACTTTTCAAGGGTTTGATCATCATCAGAACTTTCGATGTTGATACTTAGTTCCTCTGTATTTTTAGTTAGTCGTGGTCTTTTTGTTGGAGTGTCTTCCTTGTTGGTTGTACTGTCATCATCACTTTTAGTTAACTCATTCTTCTTTGATTTCCTTATCATTGTCTTCACTCTTTTGTTTTTTATTTCTGGATGCATCATTTCTATTACATGTGCCACAGTTTCAATTGACCATTAACTATTGATATACTATTATTTTGTACGAGAAGAAAACGATACTCTTTAGATGCTTGTAGAATGAGTTGTTTGTAATACTTTGAATTATGTTCTCCCTATAAAAAAAAGAACTATATTAGTAATATAAATACATTTTTTTGAATTTGTTAAAAAATAATTCAATTAAAGTGATTCTATAATATATATGTTTTCGTTCATTCTGTTGATAAGGCTGTAAAATACTTTACCCGTTTTAATGATTGAAGATATTCATTTACTGAACAGCCAATGTAGACAATTGTTGCCTCTTCAAATAATGTGATGGTTGCATTTTCGCCTTCTTGAGTAACATTTAAGATCAATCGGTACCTGAAAATCAAACAATCTTTATTAGTTTGTATATAAATTTATCAATAAATATTTTTTTCTTTGGCTGTTTCATGTATGTTACACACCTTGGCACTATCTCCACGTCCTCGTTGTTACATTTTGGGCAAGTTGCTTTATCACTCGTTTTAAGGATTGAGGCCATGCATTTTTGTACGAATCATACCATACGTCTGACTTATTTTCCACTCTCTCAATAATTCCTTTAAAATAATAAATTGTATCCTGTAAAAAATTAATTAAAAATTTAAACTTGATGTCACTATAAAACTCCCTGCCCCTTTTTTTTAAAAAATGTTGGTTACCTTAGATAGTGAATCTTTGTTGTAAATCAATTCATGCAAGGTCACTTCGTTTGCTGCTTTCATCCTACACTTCATTGTTTTCTCGTATGTTTCTAATGGATCATTATTTTTTTGAAACCTATATCAAATTTAAGAAATATGTGTTATATTAAATTTTGAATCTGCATAGTGGTGTCATGTGTTATTTGACACTTATCATTTTTGGAGCTGATCAATCACATCATTTATTGGTTTTATTTGCAATATTAATGCAGAAGTTGTTTGCAGTTGTAATTCGCCTAACATCAAGTAACTTTGTTAAAAAAAAAATTTCACTTAATTACTTTTTATATAACACAAAGTACCTAGATATTATTTTGCACTGAGATTTGCAATTGCAATGATCGGAGTTTGATGGACAATTTGTTGTAATTCTTCTCCCTCATAATTTGCCATATCTTCCCAAAGGCATACTATGATAGGATGGAATCTGCATAAAAAGTAGGCATTTTTGGCATTAGTTTAGTCATTAGTTTAATTTTATATATTGTGAAATTTATTACTTACTATTTGTTCATGATTGTTATTTCTCTAACATTTTTAATTGCCCCCCTTAATGCGGTTGTTGTCTTGCATTGCTTGACTTTGACGAGTATTCCACAAACATCTGCCAAAGAAATTTTTATATTATTTAAGATCAAATGAAAAATACTTATTACTTAGATAAATTAAAAAAAATAAAATAAAGAAATATGCCTTACCAATAAGGTTTTTGTTGTGAATTTTAATATCTATATTTTTGAACTCCATGAAATTGTATGGGAGGTTATCATCAATGATTGGTTCTGGAGATTCTTTCACATTTGTATATCTTTTTAATATCAATTCCATGTTTGGATGTACGTTGAAATACATGGGATTACTCCTTTGAACAATTCCATTGGAGATTATGTATGTCTTATGTAATGAGAAGAAACCATCAAAAAGCCGGAGATCCTCATTAAACATTACCACTCCAATCCTTGTACCCTGCAAGTATTTTATTTTGCTTCTTTAATACAAGATATGAATAGAAATACAAAATAGCTCCACTTATAGATATTACTTACCTCATTGTCTATCATTATCATTTTTTTAACCTTTGAGGAGAAATTTGTGCAGCAACTTATTTCACTTCCAACTCGTAAAACCTTTAACTGAAGTGTCCATAACTTTTGGTTTATTTCCAAATTTGTAATGGAAGTTATTGAATCCTATTAAGCCATGCATACGTCCATCTCCATGCATGCATATGTCCATGCATTAATTATGAGTGTTATGATGTATTTTATTTAATTTACAGTTAGCTTAGTTTAAATTACAGTTAGTTACAGTTATTAGGTTCTAACGGCTAGTTGATCAGTTTCTTAATTTTCAGTTATTCTTCTGTGCTGACCTTATTTATTTATAAGGGTCAGTTTGTAGCTTTATTTTCGATCATCTGTAAAAACTCTTTCCACTCATCTTTCTCTAAGAAGATTTCTTGTGTTCATCACTTTCTGACTCAACTGGAAGTTATATGGTATCAAGAGCAATTGCTCCGCTGCATCTTTCTTGAGTGAAGTTCCAGTCTTCCCTGAAATCTCAAGTCTCTCTTCTCATCCAATCATGGAGGAATCTTCGTCTCTCTTCTCATCCAATCATGGAGGAATCTTCGTCTCTCTCCACATTTGGTCCCTCTGCGGATGATGCTTCCAGTCCGTACTATATCTATCCATCGGATAGCACCAATCTTGCCTTGGTTTCTCAGCCACTTTCCGGCGATAACTATCCCTCTTGGTGCCGTGTAATGATGATTGCACTCTTTGTGAAAAACAAGCTGGGATTTGTCAATGGCTCAATCCCTCAGCCTCCTGCAGATTCCTCCCTCCTTCCGGCATGGATTTGTTGTAACAACATTGTCATCTCCTGGCTACTCAATTCCGTTTCAAAAGAAATATCGGCCAGTGTCTTATATGCCAAAACTGCTGTTGAAATATGGACTGATCTTCAATATCGTTTCCAAGTCCAGAATGGCCCCAGAATTTTCCAGCTCCGAAGAGACATCCTCTCACTTTCCCAGAATCAGGCCTCAGTGGCATCCTACTTCACACAACTTAAGGCATTATGGGAAGAAATGATTAATTTTCGCCCTCAATGTCACTGTGGTGGATGTACATGTGGAGGTGTCCAAAAACTTCAAGATTATCAACACTTGGAGTATGTGACGACTTTTTTAATGGGACTCAATGAGTCCTTTTCAACTGTTCGGGGACAAATCCTCCTCATGGATCCTGTCCCATCCATTAACAAGGTATTCTTATTGATTTCTTAAGAAGAGAGGCAAAAACAGGTAGTGTCTTGCAAGATGGCCCCTCCAGTGTCGTCTTCTCTTCCAAGAACACAACTGTTCAACACAATGACTCAAAGAGGACCGTCTCTTCTTCAAGGAACCAAAGCAGGAATCGACCATTCTGCATGCATTGTCAAATTCCAGGCCACACGATAGACAAATGTTACAAGCTTCACGGATATCCACCGGGCTTCAAGAAGTCTAAGGCCTCGCTACCTGCCTCTATCAATCTTATGGCTGACTCCACCAGCCAACCCTCTAACACCTTCTTCCAATCACTCACATCAGATCAGTACTCTCAGCTTACGAGTCTTCTTTCATCGTATGTCCAGGGCACTCCAAACTCTGATCAGGAATTTGTTTATCAACTATTGTGTATCAAGACCGTTCTTCCCCCAATATTTGGCTTCTTGACTCTGGGGCATCTAGTCACATTTGCTCCTGTCAAGATCTTTTTGCCACTTTATCCCCTATCCCACCTTCTACCTTGTCTCTACCGGACAAGTCCTTAATTACTGTCACTAAAGCAGGTTGTATTCACTTATCTCCCACTTTATGCCTCTCTAATGTTTGTTTTGTTCCACAAATTCATTACAATCTCTTGTCCATCAGTTCGCTGTTGCCCCAATCAGATTTGTCAGTCGCATTCTCATCACAATTTTGTGTTTTACAGGACACACTCACACATAGGATGATTGGCAGAGCTAAGAACATTCATGGACTTTATATTTTAGATACTAGAAATATATGTCTTTCTTCTGACTATGTTGTAAACTCTGCTTCTACAACTACTTGGCATAGACATTTAGGCCATTTATCTCCTAAATACTTCAGCTATCTTCAAAGCAAACTTTGTTTTAAAGATCACACATTTAATAAAACTTGTGATTGTGCAATGTGTCCTCTTGCCAAACTTAAATGTCTCTCGTTTCCTTACCATAACACGTTGCGTGATGCTCCATTTGATTTAATCCATGCTGATGTGTGGGGACCTTTTCATGTACAATCCTATAATGGTTACAAGTACTTCCTCACCTTAGTTGATGATAGTACACGCTTTACATGGATTTATCTTTTGAAATTTAAATCGGATGTTGCTCTTATCATTCCTCGTTTCTTTGCCTTAATTCAAACACAATTTCAGAAGACTACAAAGATCTTTAGGTCAGATAATGCACTAGAATTTAACTTGCAATCATTTTTTGATACAAATAGAGTTCTACATCAACGGTCTTGTGTTGAAAGAACGCTGTTGTTGAATGCCCTCAACAGAACGCTGTTGTTGAATGCAAACACTAGTACCTATTGAATGTGGCTCGTGCACTATATTTTCAGTCCCATGTTCCTATTTGTTTTTGGAGTGATTGCATCTTAACAGCCACGTATCTCATTAATAGAACTCCCTCACCACTCCTTAACAAAACACTCCATTTACACGCCTATATGGACACGATCTTGACTACAATCTTTTAAAAGTTTTTGGTTGTAAGGCATATGTTGCCACTTTGAGTTCCCATCGACGGAAATTTGATCCAAAAGCTCGCACCTGTTTCTTTCTAGGTTACCCTCCTGGTGTTAAAGGATATAAATTTTATGATTTACCTACTCAACAAATCTTTGTCTCTAGGGATGCCATATTCCTTGAAAATGAATTTCCTTTTTCTAATCACTCTACTGATGCAAGTGATGCTGATTTTCTTCACAGCCCGTTGCCTACTGTAATCGGTAATTTGGAATATCTACCTTCTCCACCATTCTCGTCATCATGTCACCTTCTTTTCCACCACCCACTCCTCCGTTGCGGCGTTCTTCCAGGGTGTCTCATCCTCCACGATACTTGCAGGACTATCATTGCGACTTACTTCTTAACAAGGATCCTCCAATCATTGTTTCAAAATATCCCTTGCAAGATTATCTTTCCTATAATTCTTTGTCTTGCTCTTATCGTCATTTTATTTTGTCTATTTCTTCTCAACCTGATCCAACCTTTTATCATGAAGCTGTTAGACACTCTCACTGGCATGCTGCAATGAAGGAAGAATTAGATGCTTTACAATCAAACCACACTTGGACAGTCGTGCCACTTCCTCCAAATACATCTCCTATTGGTTGCTGTTGGCTATTTCGCACCAAGTTCAATTTGGATGGCAGTGTGGCTAGATATAAAGCTCGCCTCGTAGCCAAGGGCTACAGCCAGCAAGAGGGAGTAGATTATTTCGATACCTTTGCACCTGTTGTTAAACTAACCACTGTTAAAATTTTTCTCTCTATTGCAGCCATTGAGGGATGGTCCTTATGGCAACTTGATATCAACAATACTTTCCTTTACAGGGATCTTGCTGAAGATGTTTACATGGAACCACCACTTGGTTATCTTAGCAAGGGGGAACGCTCTCACTCACCAAGACTGGTTTGCAAGCTGAATCGATCCCTCTATGGGCTCAAATAGGCCCCTAGGCAGTGGTTCTCTAAGCTCTCCCATGCCCTCACTACACTTGGCTTTGTCCAGTTTAAGTGTGATTATTCCTTGTTTACTAAGGGACGTGATAGTACCTTAGTTGCCTTATTAGTGTATGTCGATGATAGTGTCATTGCTAGTCCATCTGACTGTCTCATTCGTTCTACAATAGTTGACTTGGCTTCCTTGTTCAGCTTGAAGGATCTTGGTCCTCTCAAGTACTGTTTAGGTCTTGAAGTTGCTCGTTCACACACTGGCATCTTATTTTCGCAACGCCAATATGTCCTTCAGCTTTTAGAGGAAGCTGGCATGCTTGGTTCTAAACCACTCAACACGCCCATTGATCTAAAACTTCGATTGAACACCAGTGATGGTGAACCACTCCCTGATCCCTCATCGTACAGGCGCCTTATTGGAAAGCTCATATACCTTACCATCTCCAGACCAGATATCTCTTTTACTATTCATGTCCTTAGTCAATTTCTTGTCCGGCCGACCTCCGTTCACATGATGGCTGCTCATCACTTACTCCGGTATCTTAAGGGAAATCCTGGTCAAAGGGTGTTCTTCCCAGCAGCATTCTCTTTCCAGCTCAAAGCATTCTCTGACTCTGACTGGGGCGCTTGCCCAGACACTCGTCGTTCGGTTTTAGGTTATTGTGTTTTCTTGGGTGACTCGTTAATTTCCTAGAAAGCTAAGAAACAAACAACTGTTGCGCGCTCCTCTGCGGAAGTTGAGTATCGTGCCATTGCTGCCATGTCTGCAAAAAAAACTTGGATTCAACAAGTCTTACGTGATCTCCAAATTCATGTCCCTTCTCCAGCCCGTCTCTTCTGTGATAATCCGGCCGCTATATACATCTCTTCCAATCCTACCTTTCAAGAAAGGACAAAACATATTGAGATTGACTTGCACTTTGTTCATGACAAGGTCCTTTCAGGTCACCTCAAATTGCTTCCTGTTCGGTCTGAAGATCAACTTGCTGATCTCTTTACAAAGGGGCTTTATCCCGCTCGATTGCACTCGTTAACATCCAAGTTGGGAGTCCACAGTCTTGTTCGTCCCACTTGAGGGGGAGTATTAAGCCATGCATACGTCCATGCATTAATTATCAGTGTTATGATGTATTTTATTTAATTTACAGTTGGCTTAGTTTAAATTACAGTTAGTTACAGTTATTAGGTTCTAACGGCTAGTTGATCAGTGTCTTGATTTTCAGTTATTCTTCTGTGCTGACCTTATTTTTTTATAGGGGTCAGTTTGTTGCTCTATTTTCGATCATCTGTAAAAACTCTTTCCACTCATCTTTCTCTAAGAAGATTTCTTGTGTTCATCACTTTCTGACTCAACTGGAAGTTATAATTGTCATAGTTGATCCTTTTTCTGCATTAGAAGAATTACGTAATTAATCATTTTCCTTGTTTGCCATCCATTCTCACTTCCATGATTCATTTGATTATATGTGAATTCCAATTACAGTAACAAAGTTTGAGATTGAGAACCCTTAAAAATTATGATTCCTATCACTCATGTAAAATAGATAAAAATGACTGGTTCCATATGGTAATGATAATTACTCACTACATTCCTATCATTAATGTGAAGCAACATCGAGATTGAGAGAAATTTACTTCAAGTTTGACCAACTGCCAACCAGACTACAAAAACCAATCCTAATTCAAAGTTTGCAAAGATAACTAAGGCAATTATAATATACTCTTTTGCTAGCCAATATATACGCGTTTCGTGTATCACTGAGAGATTTTCCATCGGATCAATAACTGGAGCTCTCAAGCATTAAATCATCAGGCCAAATATATTAATATGCATGCATCTAAGAACCTCAAGCAACAAGTTCACAAATTATGCAGCACATATGCAAGGAAAAAATCCCTATATTCACAATAACTTTGCTTTTATTCCTCTTTTCCACCAAAGATGTTTCCTTTTTTAAGTATTTCAACAGCGAATCCAGATGCATGACAAATTTACAATTACCTAATCAAGGATAAATTGCAGAACAAGAATGCAAAAGCCTGACCTTTTCGGACTTTGGTGTTGTGATGACTTGTCTGTTGAAGACGCTCCTTTAGAGTCAATCCTTTGTTGCTGACTGCTAAACCCGCTATTTCAGACGCTATACTTTGCTCCGGAAGGACAATCGCTTTAGACTTTATTTCAGTGTTTGTAGAATTCTTTGGAGGCAGAAATTTCCTGTCGATTTCCTGTTTAAAGTTCACTAAAGAATTTAATTCGGAACTCCTAAGTGATTTGCAGAATGACTTTTTCTAAGTAGGAAAGCTTGCAATAGTTTTTTGTATGTCTGAATTCTTAGAGTCATTGCTTATTTATAATTAATGAAACATTACACTGATTATTAATAATAATAATAATAATAATAATAATAATAACTTTAATTTGACACTTTTCTCTTTATTTTCTATTTTAAGTATTTGTTGCGCAAAGAGTTTTAAATAAAACAAACTATTTTTAGCTTTCCATTGTGGGACAAAGTTCCTCATATTCTTCAATCAAAACATATATCAATATATTTAGATAAGATAAAAAGATTTGTTAAATTCGATTCGTTGTTCGTCCATTAATTATATATCTTATATTCATGAATTTATTATAATATATTATTCATTTTCAAATGAAATTTTTGTTTTTTTAAAATAGAAAAAGTGGGGTTAATCTTAACATTCTTCTTGTAACATTAATCTTTAAGGCATGAACTTAATTGAATATGTATCATTCATATTTGCAACCATTCACATTGATATACTATATAATATTACGTCTTAACATAATATTTATTTAGAAATTATTAATAAATTTCAACAATAATATTCAACTTTATTAATTGTATCTTGTATCATGTCCTTTCCACTATTGTTTTATAGGTATGTGGACGTCTAGCTCCATCCTTTAGGTAAACATATATAGATTCCTTGTTGAATCATAACGTACATTCTAGAAGCTCATCCTCGCTAAAATTTTCTTTTTTATAGGGCGATATTTGTCAATTAAGCATATCAAAAGGATAGTAAATGCAATATACATAAATATCTACCCTTTTTCCGCTCGATATATCTTTTAGTCGATAATATGGTACTTGAAAATATATTAAATATCTATAATCACTAATATATATTAATTATCTATAACCATCAATAGAGGTTTTCAGATATTTTAATATTTTTTAAATTTTCTATAGTTTTTTAGTACTTCAAAATAAGAAATGTATGGAATGATCGTGTTCGTATAATGACAATGCAATGGAATTGAACAATAGAACCACGGCCCTGAACCCCACTGTCATTTAGGCGGGCCGTGAAGCATGCATGGTTAATTTTTTAAAAGTGAAAAAATTTTTAATGTTAAATATGTAAATTAAATAATATATAAGACTAATTATCAGTGTGTGTAAAATGTGTGTATTATATATGTAAATTATATAATACTTAATATGTAAATCATATATGCAATCTTTATGTAAATGATATAATACTTAATATATTAAGATATATTTTTGTCTTACTTTTATTAAAATTATATAATGCTTATATATTTGTTTAGTTTTTATATTTAATTTTTATGTATTTTATATATAACACTTAATATAATGAAACATAAGTTTATGTAAATGTTTGTATATATATTGAACATGTGTACGTGTGTGTGTTAATTTAGCTTGTTTTTTATTTATTTTATTTTTTTGATGCAGTGTGTATGAATTTATTACTTTATTAGCATCACACGGACATTTTGATGAAATTCAGGCACGTGTTACCACTACAACTTTAACTACAAAGATAGATGGAGGACAAAAAGTGGCTAGAAGGGGAAAATTTTGGCCTAAAAGTATCAACTCTGAAAAGTTTGGGACTAACAGTGAAAATATACATATTTTATGGGGCCAAAAGTGCAGTTTTTCCTTTATTTTTTATTAGTACTATTTTGATTGTAGGAAGATAGTTTCTCATAATTATTGAAGATACTTAATTGATTGTTAATGTTTCAGACATATATTCTAGATCACAAATTGCTCTATTTTCATTAAATAATAATTATTGAAAGGCAAAAATAATCATTTTTTTTGGATTGCGAAGCTCATTGTCATGTGATATGTTCGACAAAACTTAGTTAATGTGTAAAAACTAAAACATTCATGTTTAATGTAGATTTATTGTGAAATTATTTTCAAAAATTGTCAAAAATATATTTTACAAAAAATATATTATTAAATTAGAATACAAAAAATATTATTTATTAGAATTTTTTTTTTTTAAGATTTTGAATAATTAGATAGTCGTATCTCAATGAATGTGGACAATTAATTATTAAATATAATATATACATTAATGAGTAAAATATGACTATTAATATCATGGAATTTCACAAATTTGTTAAATGCATTATAAGATGATTCATTGATTGGTCCTAAAAATTTATACTTCCAATGCCTTCATTTTTAAAAAAGCTTTTTCCGTGGTTAAAGTATAAGAAGGTTTACTACAATACGTCTTGGACTATTAGCGAAGAAAATGCAATGGCAAAAACCAAAAAAAAGAAAAGAAAAAGAAAGGAAAAAAAATATCAACTTGTACCTTTGAAATTGTAGCAAGTAAATTTCTACATGAAAATATAGGCTGAAAACATATGTAAGAAATGTCAAAAATAAGACCTTGGATCGTGAAACCTGAGACCTTAATTTTGGCTTCCAGCTAAACACCTAGATCTTTAGTCATGATCAGTTCGGCTTCAATATTTTCTTGTTCTGATCCACATCCTAATAAGAAAAGTATCATTAGTTATTTTTCAGAATTCATAATCTATAATAGAAGGAAGAATTATTTTCATACCCGCATTTAAAACTTCTTTGTAGACGATATTTTTGGTCCAAATTTTCCTTTTAATGTTTGCACTGTTTGGCTTGATTAACACTTTAGTTGTAGATAAGGTCAAAAAAAAAAAAAAAAAAAAAACACTTTAGTTGTAGATAGTGAAGTTCCTCCTGAGAGAGCCCCATATAGTTGACCATGAAAAAAAACTGACCGTGGCAAATAGACTCTAACATTCGGAATTGTTTGGCCCTGCGCTTTGTTGATTGTCATGGCAAAGCAAAGTCTAATCGGAAATTGCTTACGCTTTAACTTAAAAGAATAACCTTCATTTTCAGCCGGTGAGAGAGGTATTCTAGGTATAAAGACATGTTTGCCAACATGTTGACCAAACACGATTTCTGCATCAATTACATTATCTTTAAAATCCTTGCATACCATTCTCGTGCCATTACACAGTCCATTTGATGGGTCCAAATTCCTTAGAAGGATTATTGGGCAATTTTTCTTCAATACCAGCTTATGAGGAGGCAAACCATTTGGAGTCAAAGAGTTCAGAAATTCTTCTTCATAATAATTCTTTGTATCATCAACAGCTTCATCAAAGCTACTAAATGTCTTTGCTTCTCCTGGAAACTTGGAGATCAGCTTTTCATTTATTTTGTCAACATCCTCATTTTTAGCTGCTAGTATTGCCCGACCAATCATGTACTGAGCTGAATGAGCATTCTTACTCAAGGATGGGAAAATTTCACAAATAAGTCGCTCTATAGAGTTCTCTTCAGTGTCATACTTGATCGTCATCTCTTCTGGTATTCTAATGTTACCTTTATCATCGGTTGGTTCCTCACCATTTCCCACTTTAAGTAAGAAATCACAAAATCTTGGGTCTTTTTGGGCCCTCATATTCTTTGACAAAGTAACTTTTGTCAT